>JAUPMG010112792.1:0-11967 GCA_031762675.1 Pachysandra terminalis | reverse complement strand
AGGAATTCAAATTGAACCAAACCAAATCAAGTCAAATAGCACAATTAAACCAAGGCAAATATATGAAATTGAACCAACAAATCATGCCAAGTCAATCAAATCATAAGAGAGCACAAATCAAACCAAATCAAATCAAAACAAAAAAAAATAAAAAACCTAAATTGGCTAAACAAAATTAAACCGTGGCCCAAAACCGCAACTCCCCAGCAAAGTCACCAGCTGTGATCACCCCACGGTCGAGTGGACCATAGGTTGATTAGGTAAAATGGAGTCGCCACCATTCATTGAGTTTCGGGTGTGAATGGTCACCCATGGTTTTATTGATTTATTGCAAAATAGACCAAATTATGAAACTTAGGATGGTCTAACCACATTTCGGGTAAGGAGGTTTATTTGAGAGAGCAGGAAGGTATTAGGCACTCGTTCTCTCCCGATTCAACCGGTTACCCGGTTCAAAGTTATTTGGCCAATTATTAAAAATCCAGAAAGTCAAAATAAATAATAATCTACAAAAATCCTAAATAATTTTAAAATGACAAAAATACTAAAATCACCAAATGAAGATTATGATAAACATGGATTTATCATATTCAGAAACAATTATGCATAACATGTTTGTCGCATATCTCCTAAACATCATTATAGGGTGATGGAAATATGAAAATAATAAAACAAAATTAAAATACCTGTAGCAAGAATCCTTGATGGGCTCTCCTCTGCTTGGAGCTCCTATTGGCTTGAGAGATGGCTACAATAGTACTCTGCTTTAGATTTGGGTGAGAAATGAAGAAGAAAAGAAAGAAACGTGGTAAAACATATGCCAAACGGGGCCTTGGGTTCAGATTTTCTGATTTCTTTGTTTTTTGGGTGTTGTTGGTTATTTTTTATTTTTCTGGGGTTTGTTTTGTTACTCTCTTTTTTTGTCTGTTTTTTTGTACAGGAAGAAGACGAAGAAATAAACAGGGGAGGGGGAAGAAGAAGAAAAGCAGGATTGGGGAAGAAGAAGAAGGGAAGAACAAAGAAGAAGGGGAGGAACAAGAAGAAAGAAGGAAGTGACATACAGGAGATTCAAGAATGAAGGTCCGGAGCTATCGCCGGAGAAGATGATGAAATCGTGCCTATTTTTTTTTAGAGGAGGAATTCGTGAGCCTGTTGAGTCTGTGAGGGTGAGACCGAGAGGGAGAAGGAGAAGAGAGGAAGCGAGGGTCGATGCCACGGGAGTGGTGCGGTAGGGGGCTGCGGGCATCGCAGCAGGCGTGGGAGGTATGGCAAGTGGTGGACGGTTCAGGCTGTTTGGTGCGTTGGGATCAGCCGGAGCAGATGGGGAAGATGGAGGGTTGCTGACGGTGGCCAAAAAACGAGTGGGAGATGGGACTTTGCAGACAGTGGCCTTAGCCTGAGTAAGCGGGAGTTGGCGGAATTTCGGGAGAGAGGAGAACTGTGAGATGGAGAGAGAGTTGGTCGGGGTGTGGGTCTCCTCGGGAGGAAAGGCGTGAGTGGGAAAGCTTGCCTGTTTTTTTCTCCCTCTTGGTCGGTCCTTTGCCTTCTTAAATAGAAGAGGAGGGAAATAGAGAAATAAAAAGAATGGAAGGAGGAAGAAGAGAAAATAGAAAGAAAGATGGGTAAAGGAAGGAGGGAGAGAGAATAGAAGAAAAGGGAAGAGAGAAAGGAAGGATGGAGAGTGAAAAGAAAGACAGTGGGGAATAAGAGGAGGGAGATCAGCATGTGGGTGCTCTCTTATTGTTTTATTTTTTGAATTTTGGTTTTTTACTTTTTGTTATTTCTTTCCTTTTTTATTTTAATTTTCTTCTTTTGGATTTGTGATTTGGCATGTGGCAACTTCTAAAAAATTCATTTTCTTTCTCAAATATTCTCCCCATTATTTTATTTCAATTCTCCCCTTTTTTATTATTATTTCTTCCACTAATATTTTTTCGTCATTTTTTGATAGTTTGGAAATACCAAAAATTTCCCTTCGACTCCCGAACTCAGAATTTTACAAAATCACAGTTGTTTTGAAGGTATTTCAATGTGGAATCTAAATTTGATGTCAGAGAAATATTTTGACCCTTGGATTTAACTGTTTGGCCGAAACGACGGGAATAGGGGCAAAACTGTCATTTTTCCAACAGACTTCGAATTAGCCCAAGTTTATACTCATTGGAGAGCATTTTGGCTTAGAAATTCAATTTTGATATTGAAAATGGATTTAGGACTGAGATGAATCAGGTGGGGTCTATCGGGGGTATTTTTGTCATTTCACATGACTTTTGGGATTTTCAGAGAAAATTGGCAATATGATTGGGGGTGCTTTGGAGATGATTGGGGGATAGAAAAAGCCAAGCTCAAGCTCCAGGAGCTACAAAGATCAAGAGAAAGCCGCTCTTATGCAAATTGGGGTGTCTACAATTATAATAGACTTGGGGCTTATGTTTATGAATGGGATTTAATTATAATAAGATTTGATTTTGGGACCTATGTGAAAATAATAGGAAATAGGGGGTTACTTATGAATTTTTATAACTTTCAGGAGATTAGGGCCTTGGGCCCAAACGTATGGGACAAGTGGAATGGGCCTGGTCATATGGTCCATGGGGAAGAGGTAAGGGCGATTTGGTCTTTTCCCATCATTTGAACTTAAGTAACTGAAATTGGAGAGAGGGAGAGTTTCCTAACTCTCAATTCCTTCCAATTAGGGACATGCATGTAAGGAAGGCTTCCATTCCTTGCCTTGTATCACATCACCAAAAAGGAAGAAAAGGAAAAGAAGGAATCTGGTTTTGTTGAAGAAAGAAGAGAAAGGAAGAAAGAAGAGAGGAGGGAATAAGAAGAGAAAGGAAGAGAGAATCTATTGGAAGAAGACTTGTGGGAGATCGAGGTTGTTGGAAAGATCTGTAGAAAGTCTAAGAGGTAGGAACCCTTGGTTCTCCTTCTACTCATCTTCATAGGATTATAATAATGAGAAATATGAATAAATGTATGATGATCTCTAAATATGATGTATGGAAGAATAACGGTATGAATATGTGAATGGATTGATATGTGTAGGGTTTGTATGTGTACTGATATGAGTGTTTATGCTATGAAATTTGAAGATCATGTGATCAAATGTTCAGTTTTATGCATATAGGTTTACTTTAATGTGCAATATGGTAGAAATTGTGAAGTTTATATGAAATCAATGTTTACGGGTGTTTGGTTTATGTTTTGATGTTGAAATATAAAAAAGTATGATCAAATGGAATTTTTGGGAATTGTTTGCAAATTTTACGAGCATCGGCTCAATTAGGGGTCGACCTTGAGGTTGACCGAAATTTTAAAAGTGTGGGAAAACCACTGGAAGAGGGACCGGAGCTAGGGGAGACCGTAGGGGTTTGGTCCAGGTGGGGGTCGACCGAACCCATGGACCACAGCCCAATGGGGTTCAAATTTTGTGGAGAGCTATAAGGTTGTGTATGGTGTTGGAATTTCATAATAAAGTGTTTGTAGTGATTTGTGCAACAATAAGCCTAATTGCCTTGAATTGTGGTGTGTTGTGACATGACATGCTGTGTTCGGACTTATGATGGTATGTAATATTTGATTTGTCTAAGAAATGGTTGTATATGAGATATATAAGTAGTGGACATGAATTGTATAAAATATGCATATGTTGTGTGTGAGATTCCTATGTGAACCAAGCATTAGATATGCATGAGAATATGAATGTGATCCTAGAGTAATCAATGTCTGTTTTCAGAACTCCTAAGTTAGGAGGGTCTGATGAGAATATGTATGTGATCCTAGAGTGATCAAGGTCTGTTTCCAGAACTCCTAAGTTAGGAGGGTCTGATGAGGATGTGTATGCATGAGCATGTGTTTATGGCGTATTCCTATCTTTGGGTTGTATTCCCTGAAAGGAATATGGTAGTACCTACCTTGGGTGATAATACCCTGAAAGGAAATGTGTCATGGAAATTCTTGCATTTTGGGTTGTATTCCCTAAAAGGGAGATGGCTATTCTTCCTTTGGGTTGTATTCCTTGAAAGGAAGATGGTAGTTCCTACCTTTGGGTAAGCATCCCCTGAAAGAAAGTTTTGATGGTGTTTTCATACTTTTGGGTAGTATTCCTTGAAAGGAAATGGTAATGTGTCTGTTGTACATTCCTTGGGTAGTATTCCCTAAAAGGATATGTGAGTATGATTTATAATGGTTAGGCAATGCCTAAAACCTTATATTTGCATTCATTCATTTACATCATTGCATCGTTAGCATTATGCACCATGCACATCCATTTCACTTCCATTCCTTGTGTGTGTTTTCCATATGCATGATTCATGTTCATGTTCACTTGCACTGGTGTTATTGTTATGAGAATGATGGTTATGGTGTACCTTTGTTATGAGAATGATGGTGATGGTGTACCTCAGCTATGAATATGATGGTTGTGGTATATTTATTGTTATGGGGATGATTATGAGTATGATAATGATTATGGGTATGAGATTGGTGGTGTGTGAGAAGTTATTGTTGATTATTATTATGATTATATGACTGATTATTGATTACTATCACTCTGAATGTGAAATTAAAACAATTGTTAAAATGAGAGTTTTGCATGGAGTGAGTTGTTGTTGTATGACTATGAAAATTATTAGAAGCATAGTTCCTTGGTTTTCTATTAAGCCTTCAAAGCTTACGCTTACGTGCAATAAGTTACCCTCAAGGATGAGGAGCTGGAAATGGATTGGATGGATATGGAATAAGTATGCTGGTTGCTGTTTTCATGAGCTGCTTTTTATCATTCAATTTATGTTTATTTTATTTGGAACATGATGTAATTTTGACCTAAGAGGGCATTGGATTTGCTAAAGTTGTTTAAGATTTGGAGATTTTAACTATGGTTGTATACGAATGATTATGGTTTTAATTTATTGAGACTTCCGCTTTTTTAATTATGACTCTGATGGACCATATGCAATGGTTTATGTGTATTGGCCGCATCCATTGGTTTGTGTCCGAAGGTCACTCCGTGAATATCCTTGAGTTTACATATCTCGGATACAGGGCGTGACAAGAAACCCTATGCGCCCACCCTTTAGTCACCGAGCTTTTGTGGAGCCTAGTTGAGCCCGGTAGAACGCCCGTCAAACTCAGTATCTTTCACATTACCTAGGCAAAGTGCCATCCCAGCTTCATCCACAGTGTTTGTCAAAGGATCTGAAAGAATCAAATATGCTCAGAAAAGGTCTCAACTTGTTAACCAAGGATGCTCGACAAACCCAAGCTGGTAAAATTCTCAAAGATACAATTGTTTGAAATTCCGATTATGCCAACATGGCAATCCAATGGGTAATGGTGTGGGGCCCACCACATCATCTCATTATGTTGACACGACATTCTTGCCAAAAATGACCATCAACAAACCATAACCAACGTGTTTGAAAAAACATCATTCTTAACGAAGTATTGGTAGGCCATCGGGGTTAGGTCACAAATTGCCACATCTAATTGAATTAGCATTTGAGGTGTCAAATGGGTACCAAATACCCAAAAAAGTCGATAGAACCAAACTCGTTTTATAGGCATATGTTTTGGGTTTATAGACCTAGCTCATAATTGGGTTCAGTTTGATTCTATAAAGGATGGCACCATTAAGAATCGAGTCTATGCGAGTACACCTACAAGGTATCGGGTCCTTTGGATTTGTTAAATGATTTATTAATTATTCTTTATATCTTTAAAGGTAAGATAATTTAAAACGAAATAAATGTTTAATTTATAACTTACATATTTCATTACTTTGAATCTCGACAACCAATAATCACCACATTGATTAATTAATCTAATTAAAACTAAATTAAAATTGATACATTGTGGTGTGGGGCCCACCACATCATCTCCTTATGTTGGCATGACATTCTTGCCAAAAATGATCATCAACAAACCATAACCAACGTGTTTAAAAAAATATCATTCTTAACGACGTATCGGTAAGCCATCGGGGTCAGGTCACATATTGCCACATCTAATTGAATTGGCATTTGAGGTGTCAAATGGGTATCCAATACCCGAAAAAGTCGATTGAACCAAACTCGTTTTATAGGCATATGTTTTGGGTTTATAGACCCAGCTCAAAATTGAGTTTGGTTTGATTCTATAAAGGATGGCACCATTAAGAATCGAGTGTATGCGGGTACACCTACCAGGTATCGAGTCTTTTGGATTTGTTAAATGATTTATTAATTATTCTTTATATCTTTAAAGGTAAGATAATTTAGAACGAAATAAATGTTTAATTTATAACTTACATATTTCATTACTTTGAATCCCGACAATCAATAATCACCACATTGATTAATTAATCTAATTAAAACAAAATTAAAATTGATATATTGTTGTAGATATGAAAAATGGTAGGGGCAAATAGCCCAATGATAGACTAACATGTGTCAGGACTATGACCGACACGTAGCAAGGTCCAATTGATACCCCCAGGTGAGACCCTCAGGAACTTCATGGATAAGAGCCTCAGTCGGTTCGAGGAACGTAGAGTTAAGACACAGATTAGGAATAAAGGTAGTGCGCTACCACAATGACGCTTGACATCACACAAGTCGCGAGGCAACCAATACGTTTACAATGACTACACACACCAAAGCTAACATCAACCCATACTCCACGATGGGATGCTGATTAAGAGATGCGTCTCTATACTTCACGGTGGGATGCTGACTAAGAGAAGCATTCTCCACGACAAGATGCCAATAGTCACATAAGGGATGCGTCCCGATGATCACATACCTCCATCTGGAGAGAGTCTCAATGATGTAGAAGGTGATACATACCTCCGTCCAAAGAGAGTCTCAACGACGTCATAGGTGATGCATTCCTCCTTCTACAAAGAATCTCAACGACGTAAAAGGTCAAACAGTCTCAAAGGTACTAAGGTTCCAGAACCTCGAAAGTACCAAGGCTAATAGCCTCTGTCTAGAGGGAACCTCGATGACATTGAAGGAACGCCTCCGTCTAGAGGGAACCTCGATGACATTGAAGGAACGCCTCCGCCTAGAGGGAACCTCGATGACGTAGAAGGAACACCTCTGTCTAGAGGGAACCTCAACAACATAGAAGGTCACATAGTCTCGAAAGTACTAAGGTTCGAGAACCTCAAAAGTACTAAGACTGATTGTCATGCCCCAAAACCCGTGGCACAAATGCCTATGTGGGCGACTCGGATCTCGAAGTGAGACTTTCGGGTTCCAAGCATGGAATGCGGATTGCCATCAACCACAAGAAATAAAAGTAAATAGAATACCTTTATTTAAACAGAGTGCGGAAGCTAATAAATTCAAATAAAATGATCCAAAAATAGTCAATGACTTCAGGTAAGTCATGAACCTCAATAATTCAACATAATCAAAGTAATCATGAAACTAGGTTTACTACATCACAAACTCTCAAAAGAGTATAAGTCTAAAAACAGAAAGAAACAAGCACAGCAGCAAATCAAGTCTGCCCTCATCCTTCTCATCCTGCAACATGAGAAGTTGCGTGAGCTTAGAATGCCCAGTAAGAAATCAAAGTTGTCATCCATTCTCGTATATTACCATTTGATAAAGTAGTGGTCAGCAATACATAAATAAGATAAAGATGTAAACGATATGCTTGATTTATGAATGAAATGTAAATGATGGGAAGTGAATCATTCAGATGCTTTAGATGTATGCTCAATCAAAGGAATCCAGTAAAAAGTGAGGTGCAATAAAATGTACTAAGCAAACATATCTCGTTAAGTGCCCCTCATGTGTAGCTTCTCAATCAAACCAAGTTCGGGACATAGGTCACCAGGAGTAGCCGGATGCCCCCTCTTTGTTCCGAGCGCTAACCCATGGTACGAAGGCCACCATATGCTAATTTTATGAGTGTATGATACTCAAGGAATAGTCAAACTATATAGGACCTCACAAGAATCCTACCCTTATATAAGCGGGACCTTTCAACCCATAGGTATAGTCAACCTCACCGGAAAACCTCGCAAGGATAATTCGTATTTGCACCACTCATGCTCACTTAACAGTCTACATAAGCCTAGTATGCGTGCATTATTAACTAGGACCCAAATGATAATCACCAACGGAAACTATTCACGCGCCCATACACGCGGATAATCCGATTAGAAGCAATTATGAAAGGAAAGCATATAAAGTGAATCTCAAAATCATAACATAACACATTCATCATTCAACATGATTTAGCATATCATAAGCGTGTAATGGAAGCACGTGACATTAATCACATAACTCTAATGCAACAGGGCGTCATACATACAGAATCTCCCCTTAAATTCTCAAGTAAAAGCCTGTCTCGGCGGGTCTTGTCGGTGGATTAGTGCACCCCCCAAATAGAGCCAAAATTACGTTGTCGGTGAGTCCGTCAGCAGACCGACGCACTCACCGCCGCCAGTCGGCGAGTGTGATCGGTCTCACCGACGACTCGCCGACCCCCAAGTCCAGATGTCTTATCCTCATCGGTGGGTCCCGTCGGTGTCACCGATGGATCCCCCGAAGCCCATCGGTGAGTCCGTCGTGTCACCGACGACTCACCGACCACCAGTGTCAAAAAGTCCCACTCCCTGTCGGTGGTTCCGTCGGTGGACCGACACACAAGCCGACAAGGAACTGTCTGCAACTCATATGGTCGGCGGGTCCGTCAATTTCACCGACAAGCCACCGACAAGGCACCCAAGCCAAACCTCTTCGGTTTGTGCTCGGTGGGTGTGTTTTTCACCCACCGGCCTCTGTCGGCTAGTCCGTCGGCGCACTGACGTACTCACCGACACACGCGATTTCTGGGTTTTCTGCCCAAAATCTCACTTGTCCAAAATCCATTCAAAACCACCAAAGGTCCTTCTCTTTTCTTGGCAAAATAGGTCATAAATTACCAGATAAATACATTGAATCAATCACATATGCTAAACTCAAACAATCATGAATATTAAACATGAAAATTTAAGAGAACACATCGCAAATACATATTTCAGCAAATCGACCTAGAATATGTATGCAATCTATTATCCAATCATTCACATGTTCAACAATCAATAGGTAATCATGTAGAACATTAATATAGCATGCAATCTTCAATGATATCATTCATTCAAAGAAAACACACACAAAATCCCAAGATAAAACACTGTAAATGCACACAATACTTCTAGTACGAAACTTTGATGGAGGAGGTCTTTGTTCAAGATTCTTCTTCTTCCTCTTCCCTTCTTCTTCTCTCTTGGAGCTCTCCAATAATCTTTCCAACCAAAAACACAACACAAAGAGCGTTAGCGTTTTCCTAAACCCTATTCTCTCATGAGGTTTAATCTTAGCCCTCCACTAACCCTTGGATTGGAGAGTAAATCTCAACCATCCCAACTCTTTAAAAAGGAGGGCAAAGAACACAGCAAGGGTTCTTAAGAGCTGGCAGCAACAATTATAGAAACGCCCTTAAGAACATAGAAAATTTTAGAAACTCCCCAAAATAGAAGAAATAACAAATCTGAGGGGCGTTAGAACCTACCCCCATAAAAAGGATTTCGGCCTCGAAATCGACATACCTGGTCCTCAAAGAGCTAAGGATACTCCCGACGGATGTGCTCCTCAAGCTCCCACGTGGCATTTGACTCGCCGTGGTGGCTCCACTGAATCTTCAAAATTGAGGTCACTTTGGTGCGCAAAACTCTGTCCTTACAATCCAAAATCTTAACTGGGGCCTCTTCATATGAGACATCCTCACGGATGGAGATGGTATGCCAATCAATGATGCTTGAAGGGTCGGGATGATATTTACATAGCATGGACACGTGAAAGACGTTGTGAACTTGTGACAAGTCCGGCGGTAGAAGTAGTTTGTAGGTGACTTCCCCCACTCTCTTGGTAATCTCAAACGGTCCCACGTATCTCGGTGCCAATTTATCTTTCTTCCCGAATCGGAATACTCCTCTCATAGGCGAAACCTTGAGGAATACCCAATCTCCCACTTCAAACTCTAGCTTGCGTCTCCTGGTGTCTGCGGAGCTCTTGTACCGGCTCTGTGTTGTGAGAAGCCTGTCTCTGATGACCTTGATTTTCTCTGTCGTATCAAGAATGATGTCAGGTCCCATGTCCACATATTCTCCTCCCTCGTTCCAACACAAGGGTGATCTGCACAGTCGTCCGTACAAAGCTTCGAAGGGTGCCATGCCGATGCTAGCTTGGTAACTGTTGTTGTAGGAGAACTCGACCAATGGCAAGTGCTCGCTCCAGGATCCTCCAAAGTCTAGGACACATGCCCTCAGCTTGTCTTCAAGAATCTAGTTCACTCTCTTTGTCTGCCAATCCGCCTGGGGATGGTATGATGCGCTGTAGTTCAGGGTGGTGCCTAGCGCCTTTTATAGACTCTTCCAAAATCGTGATAAGAAATGAGAATCTTTATCCAAGACGATGGTGATAGGTACCCCGTGAAGTCTCACAATTTCCCTGACGTACGACTTGACTAAGTCTTCAGTAGTGGCAGTGGTGCGGCATGAAATGAAACGTGCAGATTTGGTGAGGTGATCGACGATGACCCATAGCATGTCGTGACCCAACCGTGTCGGCGGCAATCCACAATGAAATCCATGGAAGTGTGCTCCCATTTCCACTCACCAATCGGCAAAGGCTGAAGCGTACCTCTTGGCTACTGGTGTAACGCTTTGACTTGCTGACATATGACACAATAAGCTATAAATCTGGCGATGTCCACTTTCGTCTTCTTCCACCAATAGTATCTCTTCAGGTCCTTGTACATCTTGGTGTTGCCCGGGCATATCGAATAGCGAGATCTGTGAGCCTCTCTTAAGATCTCGTTCTTCTGATCATCCTTGTCTGGTATGCACAGTCTGCCTTGCATTCTGACGTTGTCGTCCTCTTCGATAGACCAATCCATCTTGTGCTCGTCGTGGGCCAAACTTTGTAGCCACTCGTCATTCTTCTGTGCTTCCACGATTCTATCTTTCTAACTTGGCTGGAAAACAAGCGTGAATAGTCTGGCTCTGCCTTGGCGAATATCCACTCTGACTCCCACGTCTGATAGTGCTTCAAGGAGACTCCATTCTTGGACTAGAATGTGTGCAAGTAGACTCCTCAGTTTCCTCCTGAGAGCGTCAGCCACGACATTCGCCTTCCCCGGATGATACTGTAGAGTGAAGTCATAGTCGTTCACCAACTCCATCCATCAGCGTTGCTTCAAGTTCAGCTCTTTCTGCGAGAACAGGTACTTCAAACCCTTGTGGTCGGAGAAAACATCAAATGTCTCGCCATACAAGTGGTACCTCCAGATCTTGAGAGCAAAGATGACTGCAGCAAGCTCTAGGTCATGGGTCGAATAGTTCTTCTCGTGAATCTTCAATTGTCGAGAAGCATATGCCACAACTTTTCGATCTTGCATAAGTACACAACCCAATCCCCAGAGTGAAGCGTTGGCGTAGATCTCAAACGGAACTCCACTCCGCAGAAGTGTCAAAACTGGAACGGTGGTCAGTCTCTTCTTCAATTCTTGGAAAGCCTCTTCAGATTCCTCTGTCCACTGGTATCCGACATCCTTTCTGGTAAGGCGGGTGAGAGGTACTGCAATGCGAGAGAAACCCTCGATGAAATGACAGTAATAGCCTGTGAGTCCCAAGAAGCTGCGAATCTCAGTCACGTTCCTTGGTCACTCCCAATCCATTACTGCTTCAACTTTAGCCGGGTCCACTGATATGCGTTCCTTGGAGACAATGTGTCCCAAGACTTCACTTCTTCTTGCCAGAAGTCGCACTTGCTGAACTTGGCGTACAACTGATTGTCCTCCAAGGTTTGTAGAGTAATTCAGAGATAATCCTCATGTTCTTCCCAAGTCTTCGGGTAGATGAGGATGTCCTCAACAAAAACCACAACGAACTGATCCAAGTAGGGTCTGAACACTCGATGCATTAAA
>JAUPMG010112781.1:0-11967 GCA_031762675.1 Pachysandra terminalis | reverse complement strand
TTTTTCAAACTTCTTTGTGGAATCCAAAACATTCTCCTCAAATTTTTGAGACAGTTTTTCCAATTCCTGAAAGTCAACTCAAAATGATATGCAAGCATTAAACAGGTTAAATCCCTTTTTTTTTTTGCTCAATAAAGTGATATATTATATAAATAGTAGATGAAACTTACATGCAGCAGTACACAAAAAGTATACTGAACCAAAGCAAAACAAAAATTCTATCCCTCACACCAAAAAGAATTATCTCCCCAAGCAAAATCAGAAAAAGAAATCTCTCATTTCCTCATACACAGAGGCCCAAAAGAAAATTAGAGATAATATGCGATTCCGAAGTACCTCCCAACCAGCTTCCCATTTGATACACTAATATCCCCACATTTTGATATCTATAGAAATAAAGCTGTGTGTGTGTATATTGCATGAGTGCTTTTTACTGCCAGATCTACAGTAGATAGCAGAAATGTAACCCATGGCCAGGACTGTTCCTACAATCCCATACCCAAAGTGCTCTAGCTTATTGAGTGTAATCAAAGCGTCCAGGCAATACCTAGGCATTAGGCAATAAGGGTTCCCTATTCGAGGCATTGCTTAAGCAAAAACTAAGCACAAATAAGACCACAATGTTACTATAAAAAAACATAAACAGAGTAATAAATGTCAAATAAACATGAAATAGTAAACTGGATAGTGACTTAGTGCCAAAATGAGATAGAGAGCGAATGTAATTCAACCATTATGTATAAAAATATACACCAAAACCCAAGAAACCATAAAACCTTCAATGCTTATTTGGCACTCAACCGTCTTAGGCACTAGTGCTTCGGTGCCTTGGAAACAACACCTAGGTACCCACAAGGTGACAATCTTATTGACTGATTGCCAGGCATCAAAGCAAGTGCTAGTGATCTTGGCTACAGGAACCCTTGGTCTTGGAATTGCAATGCAACACTTTAACTACTCAAAGATCAATGTGAAGCAAGTATTCTGTATCTTCTAGTCTTTTATTTTTTTTATGATGATGCTCTCTTTTCATTCCAACATCTGCTTTTAAGATACAGTATTTTTCTTTGTTGATCAAACTTTTAGAATCCTTATATGATTTACTAAATTATATTACTTTTTAATAGGTTCTATTTGGGTGTATAGACATCACTCTTCTGAGACATATAGGTGAAATAATCTACCTCCTTAAATCTTAGAAACCTATATCTCAGTTCAAACATCTAATAACGTTGTAAAATTTGTCTCAGGGGGCATCATAGATCAATTAAACAGAAAATAACAGCCGTATTCTGTCAGAAGCTCTTTTTAATCATAAAATCAAATATACAAAACACTGAACAACTTTGAATACCCAAACAGGAAAACAGAAGGAAAAAATATGTAAGGATAAGTTTCTTTTGTTTAATTAGAACACATCCTAGGCATCTTTCTAGGAATACAATTCTACTCAAATAAATTTGAACATTTGCTATCAAAATATACTTATCATATATGTTTCATCCCATTTTTTTTTTATCAGTATAAGTATTGTATTAATACAGTATTACACTATTGTATTAAAAGTATTGTTACATCTCATTGAGATATCTTATATAGATGTATTCAACTTTGTAATATGACATGCACACAAAACTACCACCTAAATAAATTTGTTCTGGTATATTTCATTTTTGGCGAAAAGTTTTCTGCAGTGTCACAACAGCTTCCATTGGCTGTTGCGACAAGACCTTTTTGCCACATGGGAGAATGATCTGACTAATCCAGAACATCCGTTTGCCAAGGGACTGTCTGGATTAGCCATGTGTGCAATATTTTAACCTATATAAGCCCCAATAATACGTTTGTATTAGGTTTTGCCACATGCCTCAATGGCCATCCAATCTTTTTAATATTTATGAAGTTTTACAGAAAGAAAGACGTTAGGTGAGCCCTTTATGCCACTTGGCAAATGTCTTTAGGACTGAAAGTTGGTATTTGACCTAACATTGACTGAATGTACACGTGGAGAAGTGAGGTTCCCAAAATAAGCTTCCACGCGTGAGATACCAGTCACAACAGGTAACTATCTCCAACGTAGCACCAGTAAATCAGGACTCTTCATTTTTTGAGGAGAAACAGAAGTTGCAATTGCATGTTTCACAAAACTTTCATTAAGGCTACCACTTACCAAAGTCAAGGAAAAAGGAAGAGAGAAGAAGAAAAAAAAAGTCATGACTTTTAAAACACATGCAACAATTGAAGTAAATAAGGTATACTTCTCTTTAGTTAGTAACTTATCACTTTCTTGAAGAAAGTTTGCAGCTTCATACACGTATATGAGCAAACAATTGAAGGTGAAAGGAGAATTGGATAAATCTTGTTCGAGGATTATATATGTGAGGGGGACATCTTTGTACTTGTTACCCACAATTACGCACACAAAGATTCTGCACCGTAGTAAACAGTGTTATGTCTGCTAGAAGAACCACAAGGAGGTCTTTTAGAGAGGACACTCTAATATACAGAATGCAGTAACACTGGACAGAAGGGAAAACAAAAGTAGAAAGTCATTCATCAATATGGGCAGATTCCAAATATTTTCTAAGTCCTTATTTTTCCTACCAAAATCTAATAGGACTAGTTCTAAAATAAAATCAGATTAAAGAAAGTTTCAAAATGGAGGATGAAGGTTTTCAAACATTTATCAAATTTCAAAAGATAAGTCTCACAAAATTCATTTGTAAGATTATCAGCTGTATATTAAAAAAAAAAAAAACTCTTTAAAATTGAGATTAAAATAGCAAAGAGGAATTACTGAAGTTAGTAGTAATGCTACTTATTAAGAAAATCAATTAGTTGACAAAAAATAATCATGGACAAACAGCATGCTTTGAAAGATAGAATTCTCAATCTTTTCCTTTTTTTCTTCAATTCATTTGTGGACAATTTAACAAACCTGTTGAACTTTGTTAAATTGGTCCCTCTTATCATCTTCAAGAGAAACACCACTAAGAACTGCTTCCTTTATTTGGCCTGCACAAAAATCATTTTCCATTACCAGATGAAGCCAAACAACTTTAATCTGAAATGTTTTAGGTTCCATTCAAATAAACATATAATCAAACAACAGACATGTTTATGCTCATATAAATTAATCAAATAAGCTATTAAAGGAAACGGAACTAGATTATTAATCAATGACCTTGCAGAGTTTGATCGTATCACGCACACACACACACAGTTCCACCCTTGCAACTATGACAGATATCTTGCTATTCCAAAAACAGTTATTACTGCCCTTCTACTTTGTCTTTTATGTTAATATAAATTAACACACACACACACACACACACACACAGCATTGCTACTAAAGCAGCAGCATTGCTACTGAAGCAGCAATTCTAAATGGCATGTGATATACTTTTGATCAACTACATAGAATCAAATTGGTCAAATACATGAGCCCTTCCCCTCATAAACCCGAAAACATAAGGTCAGTCTTGTCCTTAGGCATTAACGAACCAAAATGTTCTTGAAGAAGAATAAGAAAATTACGAGTACAAGTAGTCCTTAGGCAGGAAGTCCACAAATTATGAAATTCAAATGCCCATCAAAACAAATTATAAATATTTGCGTAAGCAATCATCCTTACCTTCCACTATACGTTTCCGAGCATCACTCAACGTCTGCCAATCTGAAGATTCTTGAATAGCTTTAAATGCGTTATAAATGGGTTTACTTTGCCCCAATCTAAGCTGAAACTTGACCTTCTCTGGCTGTGAAACAAAACTTAAGAATGTTAACACCAAACAAGGAAAAAAAAAACAAAAAACAAAAGAAACCAAAAGAAATAGAAAAAGAAAAGAAGTGTTGAGCAAACGCATTCCCACGAAAACCAAATTGCAGTCAAGAATAGATATTATTCAAAAACAAATATCTTCAGACTTATTAATTCCAGATAAACAAAACAAAAGAATACCTGAACTTCTTCAATGGCGGAACGGAGGTCAGGAGAATCCTTCACGGCTTTAAGATGATTCACCATTCCCCAAACCACGGTCAGTCGATCTACGATCTTCTCCAGCGGCTCAACCAGCTTCGGCCAAGCCGGTTCCACCGTCTTCTCTAATTCAACCAAATCACTCTCCTGCAACTCAACCAATCAAACAATATCAAATCCATAACCTAGAGAGAGAGAGAGAGAGAGAGAGAGATAAGAAATCAAAACAAAGCGCCAAACGATCAAGCCTTACGAGTTTCTCCAACAACACTTGGATCCCCGGCCGAACATGCTTCGCTTCGACGACATCGAAAGGAGGAAAAACAAAATCCTTCAACATAGGATTCTCTCCGATCTTATCGTCGACGGCCATTGACAGAGCTTCGGACGCCATCGTCGGAGCAGATGAGGAGCAGAAGGCGGTGGTGGTGGTGAGAGAGGTGGATGATTTACGGAGATTGTCAAGACAGAAGGAGAAGGAAGAAGACCAGAGGGGACAGGGAAGGGATTTGGGAAGATGTTTGGGAGAAGAGAGAGGAAACGAAGAACGTGAGAGAGGGTGTTGGATAGAGCGAGAGACCGAAATGAACGTCGCCGTGAGCATGTTGACTATAAGAAGAGCTCCGACTCGAGCTCTCTTTGGTAACTGACTCCTCATTTTTTCTTTATTTTCTTTATACTCCGCAAATGAGGATCGCGACAATAATATATATCAATGTTGTCTTTGAGATATTCTTTTTCTGTTTTTGCCCTTAATTAATAAACTAAATGACGATAATACCCTTTAACGACGTATAAAATGTAAATACAATTTAAATATCTCCTATTTTTAAAGTCTTTTTTGTAACATATCCTACTCACAAACCCAGTTTTTTTTTAATTAAAATAGAAAAAAAAAAGACAAAATTGGAAACGTAAAAGAATATATATAATAAAAGATTATAAACAAAAAGGTTTATCGTTACTCAATGCTTCCACATTTTGTTTATACATTATAGTTAAAATAATCTAAAATAATTAGCATGGACTCTTTTGATGTGGAATCCTTGGCATCTTCACGAACAATCTCAAGCTCATCTAAGTAGCTTGATCTCTTTGAAAAAAAATTAAATATATATATATATATATAGATTTTATCTGATTTCTTATAACTATAAAATAGATATATCAAAAAATTCAAATTTATTCAAATCAGATTTGACAAGGGATTTATGATCCGACGATCCAATAAGATTTGATCGATTCAATCCAACTTTTAATGAAATCAAATTTGGATCTGTCCTAATCCGGTCCAAATCGATTGATAAACCTACAAACTAGGACTACCTCGTGATCCGATCCGAATCGGTTGACAACCCTACGAACTAGGGCTACCCCACCCCCTCAGAAAAAAAAAATTAAAAACATAAAATACAAGACGACAATTATCCCATAGAAATGATTTGCATGTGGAATCAAGGCACAGCTATAATAATATATGTCCTACAATTTGACTTCCATCTCTCATTCAGCTCCATTGACGTGTGAAAGAGCTTTTTGGGTCACACTTGCGGTGCCTGTTTGATGCAAAAATATTTGCAGATTCGATCATATGAACCCACCTGCATAACTTGCAAAATAAGATCCCTTTTTTTCAATCCTTGTACTTCATTGTATCCTTCTCGAACCCAATTGTTGGGAATTGCTTGGCAAACACCTCAACTTCTTGGCGAATTTTAGCAATCTCAGATTGGTGGGAACCTGCTTGCATTGTGGCCACAAAGTCCTTCAACTTTGTTCCTGCGTAACAAATTTCCACAGCATGCACCTCATATTAGCGGAGTCAATCACTTGTGTCCAACCCAAATATATGCCAATGAGTAGAGATGTACAAATGTGCTGGGTTGCAGGTGCCGGCCCTGCCCCGGCACGATTTGGATCGTGCCCATGCCCAGGCACGGCATGGCATGGCATGATAGGCCTTATCGTGCCGAGCCGAGCCTGGGGGTCATGGCCCACCGCACGATTAGGCACGAGCATGAATCAATTTTTTAGCCAATTTATAGGCAAAGCACGAAGCCCGGCCCAGCACGATAATAATTGTGCCCTGTGCCAAGCCGAGCTTTGGCCCAAAAATTAGGCATGGCATGGCACGAAGAACGGCCGGCATGAAAAAATTCATACCGGGCCAACACGCGCAGCCCGCATGTACATCCCTACCAATGAGCGCACATAATAATGGCATTCAGATGCATCTACTTGTCAGAATCACAAACCTTTTGTTTCAGCCTTGATCGTCAGAGCCAACTTCACAGCAGCGTCAAAGAAGTCAGCTACCTTTGCAAAATCATCCTCATCAAATCCCCTTGATGTGAGGGCTGGCGTTCCTGAAGCACCAAAGACAATGGAGTTCATCAAGCCATATTAGCCAGTCAAGAATCGGATGAGTACAAGCTCATCGAGATAAGATGATTCTACCCATTCGGATGCCACCAGGAACCATGGCAGACACATCCCCTGGAACAGTGTTTTTGTTGGCTGCAATGTGAACTGACTCTAACACCTTTTCAACTCTAGATCCATCAATACCCTGGAGGAAAAAATCCAAGAAACAGTCACTTATTCTTTCCCCATTCAGTCTAAGACCAACAACATTACTTATTACAACAAGTTGGCTCAGCACAACGGATCGTTTCTCATACCAAATATAAAACAAACATAATCCATCAAAGAATTATATATCTGTGTATTTTCACTTAAGAATTTTCTCAAAATAAAATTCCATATTGAATGAGTACCTTTAAATTTATTACCATCTACATAAACAGGGGTGGAAAATTGTCTAAAAGCAAATTTATTAAGCCTTGAAGCCTCTCAACTACGTATTATGAAATAGGAAGAAATATTCACAGCTCTTACCATGTTTTTCAAATTCACCAAGACTAAATGGTTCTCAGTTCCACCAGAAACTAGTTCATATCCCTTCCCTATTAAAGCCTGCAAAATTATTAAAATTTAAAAATCTAAACCATTAGAAGCATATCAGTTAGACCCTGTAGAATAGTGAAGTAATGCCAAGAATTACTTAAATATGAACCACGAGAAAATTGCATCTAAAGCAGCTTACAATACTAAAGGGGTTCAAAATATAAATGCTAGATATACCTGTGCAAATTTTGAACAATTACTAAGAACTTGCTCTTGGTAGGCTTTGTACTCTGGAGTTGTAGCCTGCATTCATATAAAACATAGCTACAATCAGATCCCAAAAGTAAAAGAGGAAAAGTTTAATTGCTACTATCCTATCATACATTGAACACACATATTTTGCTTTATCCATTTGGTGTATTTTAATTGGCTGAAATCCCATAAAATCTTCCCATCCAACAGATTGAAGTAAAATTCCAGAATATACTACCTAATCTCTATAAAGTGTGTTATTTATCAGAAAAAAGAGCTCGGGTATACTAGTAATCTATGAAAACTCCTCAAAATCTGCAAGATTGAACACCATTGACGAACTGCACAGACAAATGCCAGTGCATTTAAGGATGACTACTATTGAATGATATAAGAAATGACAATATATGAAAAGAAAATCTGAGAACAGAAAATAATGACAATCTGAGAAATAGAGAGCACAAATATACCAGTGCAAGAGCAAACATAGATAATTAGTATAGTCTTCCACGTGCAACCATCAAGACAACAATAACCAATCCAATTGAAGTGGTGTAACATGATCGCTGTTTGTTGGGACCTGAATTTGACTCGACTAGACAAGAGTTGCAAATGATTTTAGAATCCAGTAATTTTATTTTGCATACCATCAAATGAAAAAGAAAATGAAAAAATGAAGTCGAAAAAATAAAATAAACACACACACAAAATCTTGATCCCCACAAAAAGTAATCATTCACTTTTCATTGGATAAAAAATTCAGTATAGAAGAAAATTATCTTCTCAGCATGCAAACAACTCATTTTGAACACAGATGAAAATTATATCATCCGTATGCAAACCTGTTTCAAGGCCACAGCCAAGCCGGCAATTGTGTGATTGTGTGGACCACCTTGAAGCCCAGGGAAAACAGCCTGATTGATTTTGTCTTCATACTCATACAAGACCTACATGATGGAACTCAAGTATTAGTTTTCATACTGTATTTAGCAGATGCGTAATGCATTTGAAATGTGGCATATCTATATTCATACAACTCACCTCTTTCCCTTGTTTGTTGATCTCTTTTACTCCCTTCCTGAAGAAGATCATCGCCCCACGTGGCCCACGAAGTGACTTGTGCGTTGTGGTGGTCACCACATCTGCATATTCAAAAGGAGATGGGATGACACCAGCTGCAACCAATCCACTGATGTGTGCCATATCTGCTAACATGACAGCTTTCTGCTTGTCACAAACCTGTGAAATCCATGGAAAAATGTATCTTCACCAGTTTTAACTGTTAAGCGGGGATCCAAATACAAATCTGATGTAAGATTAGGCTTCCTGGACTAAAGTAGCTTGATCTAATGAAGTTTACCTTGCGTATATGAGCATAATCATATAGGCGTGCATACGCACTTGCACCAGCAACAATTAGCTTTGGCCTGAACAGTGCAGCACTTTTTTCCAACTGCAGTTATTATTTTAATGTTTCACAACATAAGTCGACTCTTTTTAATACAGAAATAAATTCATGTAAATGAAAAATCAAGTATGCCTCAGGATAAATGCAGCTAATCCCTGACTGTGAAAAATTAGCTTGGTCCTCATTCTGTCCATGCAATTTCTTATGTAGATCAGACAGTAACATATTTGGAAAATGGTAAGATAGAATAAAGATTTAGAAACAGTAATGAAGGCATATGTAAATAGATAAATAATGTCTAAATGATTCGAAAATCATATTTAAAGAAATAAAAATAAAAACAAGATGCAAGAAACCTCATTGATTACGATTAACAATTAAGACTGTACAGATATTACAAACAGATGGTGTTCAGTCATCACCTCCTATTTCTTTCCAAGAAACAGTTATAAAGATGTCCAAAAAAAAAACTACATTATATGCCATAGTAAATGAAGTGTTAGTTTAAACAAATGATAAAGCGATATCTTCTAAGGCAAGGACTATTGTAAGTGAGAGATTTTAGGGCTCCATCCCCTTTAGAGAAAAACCCCAACGATAATGATTAACAGCCTTCTCCACCAGCCTACTCAACACTTCAGCAGCAACAACAAATAAAATGAGAGTAGGGTAACAACTTGCCTTAGCCCCCTAGAAACACTAAAGAAGTCGGTTATACTGTGGGGTTTGGGAAGGCTCATATACAAGAGAAGAATTATCAACATTTCTATAAAATTTAATACCGCGTTTTCGTTATGGAAGTCTATGCAGTAGATTTTCATTTCTTTGAACTTTGCTCTTCTTATCAACAAAAGAAGCTTTCCTCTTCTTAATATTTAGAATCTTGTGAGCTGTATCAGTTTAAGAGTATTACATGTTATCAGTCTCTCCAAAATTGTATAGGACAATGCAACATAAATAACCCACTCATAACAGAACAACATAAAGGGGGAATAAAAGGCCACAGAATCCAAATTAATATTGTTTCTTTATATTTTACAAGCTGCATTAACTTCATATATACACACACACACACATATTTACAATTATCTCGAGAATTTTTACACATCTTGATTGCAGTCTCCTGTCTCTATTTTTTTTTTTTTGGTAAATCCGATTGGCAGGCTATCCCTGCCTGGAACCACACACACATATGCCCATCTCTCACTAACCTAACCGCCTTGGGGAGCGCAATAGACACGCTGACCGGAACAAGCGGGATGCTCAACATGACAGAGGCGGAAACTATTCCAAATTCCTTTAGAAGTAAAGACAGGATTTTATCTCAGGACCTAGGGACAACAGCCCTAGGTCTTTACCACCATCCCAAGTGGCACCTTCTTCTATCTCTAAATGGCTCTATTGCTTCTATACTTAAATGACCTTAGCTGGACCATCATTATTTTTAACAACACCATTCATGATGCAAAGCAATATGATATAGCATATCATATCAGAAATCTGCTTGAGATTCAAATGAAAGACACACACACACCATAATACAAAAAATAAATAAGGTACCTGGTCATAGTCAATATAGCCAGTGCTTTCATTCAATCTATATGGCATTGTCTCGAAAAATATAGAGACAGCAGATATCTTCTTGGTGTCAGTCTGCAAAGTAGAACAGGGTATGATAAAGACTAGTTCACAACAATAGCAACAAACTGTTATAAGCATTTTAATTAACAAGAAATCGCCGATATAGTTTCCTACATTCAAAGATTAAATATCATTCAAACCACGAGAGGATAAAATCAATTTTTATGGTCTGCAAGTGCTTCAAGTTTTTAATTCACCTCCATCCCACCTATTGTACTTTCCTTGGTACAGTTTCCTATATTAATACAAAAGCCTTGAGAAAGAACTCAAATTTTTACAGTCAGCATTGTTTCAAGGTCCTAATGCACTCCACTACCTATTTTACTTTCCTTGAGGAAAAAAAAATCTTTAAATTATCAGACGAATGAGAAGCAACACCAAAGTGACATTCAGGTACATTCAGAATGTTCAAGAATTCAAAAGTTCCATGATGTTTCTCGATTGTAGTAGTTTCTGGTAGAATCGTAAAGTACAAATGTTATTGTTTAATATCTCTCTAGATACTTAATCATAAAATCTCTTTCAACAATCTCATATAGAAGAACTGTGTAGAGGTGGATAGCACCAGTGATAAATTAGTTGGAGCTACACATGAATTTAACAGAAAAGTTGTGACAATGTAGTGCAGAACTAGAACATAGTAGCCTATATAACCTCAATAATATTAGAATTTAGAAGTTGATATGTCAAAGTTGACCATGAGAGAGAGAGAGAGAGAGAGAGAGAGAGAGAGAGAGAGTTACAAGTAAATGCATCTCTAACTCTAACTGAGGAAGAACCTGTAGAACAGTTTTTATCTTCAATTTTCACCTTACAATTTCCTGATGAGAAAGAAAGATCCCAACCACGAGACTCCTAAAGACCAATACTTCAATCTTCACATAACATTCATTCAAAGTAACCCATAGTTTCAGAG
This sequence comes from Pachysandra terminalis, assembly GCA_031762675.1. NCBI lineage: Eukaryota > Viridiplantae > Streptophyta > Magnoliopsida > Buxales > Buxaceae > Pachysandra > Pachysandra terminalis. The sequence continues at coordinate 861 of JAUPMG010112781.1, read as the reverse complement.
TTCTATTCTCTAATCTCTAAGAGCTTCAGACAAGTGTAAGAGGAACAAAAATTCAAATGTCCTAAATGAAATTTTCAACTAGATTAGCTGGAGTATATGGGACCACCTTTCTTTCTCCTTAAGAAGTAAGCAAAAAGATTAGGTGAGCTTGCTCCTCGTGAAGACTAACAAATGTATCAGTTTAAATATTGTCACATAGCAATGTGATCATAGGAACAACCAATCTCTAAGTGCAATAATCATTTTGATCTAGCACAGTATTCATCCCTATAAAATCTCCATTAAACTTTAAAACATCTCACAGATACTTGATATCATGCTTGACTCATGATTCCTGTTATAAAAGATTTAGCAAAAACTTATGCCTGCTGTCAACCTGAACAATATGGATAATCTGACTGAAGATGTGGTTTTGAGCAGATTGGGATGGTGGAACAGGAATTATGTAGTAAAAAACACCGACTAGTTGGGATAAGGTATTATTCGTTGTTTTTCTTGTTGTATGATAATGTGCTTGAAATAAATAATCATACGATATGGAATATATTCTATCAAAAGTGCTGACAGCTTTTTTCTGCAGGTGATAACCATGTGATTGCAACAGACAGTATTAATCTTCAAAGCTATAATATCATTGGCACTATGTTCAAAAATAAAAAGTTCTAAGAAAAAATTAGTCTTACCATGAGTGCTACATGTAACTTTGATTTTGACATAATTTAGCTGGCAAAAGTTCAACTGAAGGAAAGCTGTACGTACCTGATACCCATGTGAAAGATGCCCTCCATGAGGAAGATCAAGTGCCATGATTCTCTCATGAGGTTTCAACAGTGCAGTGTAAACTTGAAAATTAGAAGGAGA
>JAUPMG010112750.1:0-11969 GCA_031762675.1 Pachysandra terminalis | reverse complement strand
TTTTTCAGCATCGTTGGCTAAGTCTTGCATCCACTTTTCCTTGGCTTGTAGTTCAATAATTCTGGTCTTTAATGTTGATATGGTAAGGATATTGCATTGCCTTACTCCTTGCTCCTCTTCACAAATTTCTACTTCCCAATCTTAAAGTGCTTCGTACATAAACCATTCTTGAACCATCATGATTGCTATGGTGCTGTGAGGCTTTCGACTGTGTGCGTCGGCTACAACATTAGCCTTGCCCAGATGACATTGCAGTGAGAAATTGTAGTTGTTTACTAGTTCCATCCATCATCTTTGTTGCATGTTCAAGTCCTTTTGTGAAAATAGGTTCTTAAAGCTTTTGTGGTCTGAAATACTTCAAAGATCTCGCCGTAGAGATGCCTCCATATTTCAAGCGTGAATACAATGATTGCTAACTCCAAATCATGAGTAGGATAATTCCTCTTATGAACCTTGAGTTGTCTTGATGCATACGTCACCACCTTTCCTTCTTGCATTAGAACACAACCGAGTCCTAACAATGATGCGTCCGCATAGATTACGAACTTCGCGCCACTTACAGGAGTTGTTAACACTGGTGATGTTGTTAAGTTTTTCTTAAGTTCTGAAAAGCTTGTTGACATGCTTCATCCCATACGAACTTTACGTCCTTCGTTGTAAGCTTCGTAATCGATGTTGCTATGCGAGAGAATCCTTCAATGAATCGACGAAAGTAAACCGTCAATCCAAGGAAAATGAGAACTTCCATACATTCTTGGGCTATTCCCAATCGTGTACTACTTTGACCTTGTCCAAGTCTACTGTGATTCCATCCTTAGACACGACGTGTCCTAGGAATTTGACTTCTTCCTTCCAGAATTCACACTTCGAGAATTTAGTATACAATTGATGATTTGATAAAGTCTGTACAGAGATGTTGTGGTGTTCTTCGTGTTCTTTGGTCTTAGAGAAAACCAAAATGTTGTCGACGAATACCACCACGAATTTGTCCAAGTAAGGTCTACAAATCCTTTGCGTCATGTCCATAAACGTTGATGGTGCACTGGTCAACCCAAAAGGCATGACTACGAACTCAAAGTGTCTGTAGCTTGTTCGGAATGCTGTTTCTGGTATGCCTTCTACCTTGATTCGTAGTTGATGTAGTTTGATCTGAGATTGATCTTTGAGAACAATCTTGCTCCCTTTAATTGGTCAAAAATGTCTTCAATTCTTGGTAATGGGTACTTATTCTTCACTGTGACTTGATTCAGCTTCTGGTAATCAATGCATAGCCTTAGCGTCCCATCTTTCTTCTTCACGAACAAAACCGGAGCTCCCCATGGTGATGAACTTGGTCTTATCAATTGCAATGCGAGAAACTCATCTAGTTGTGCTCCAAGTTCGATTAATTCGGTTGGTGCCATATGATATGTTGGTAGTGCAATGGGATTTGTACCTGCTGTTAAATCTATACATAACTCTACTTCTCTCTTGGGAGGTAATCCTGGTATGTATTGGAATACACTTCCAAATTGACACACTATAGGAATTAATTCCTAACCATCATTCTCCTCAACAGACCATAAATCCAAACAGGCCAAGTGATTCGACACTTCAGATTTAGATCCTGACACCTTAACTAAGTTACCTTCTAGTGATCTAATGGATATAATTCGGTCATGGTAGTCTATTCGCACATGATATGCAATTAGGCAATCCATACCCAATATTACATCAAAATCCTTCATGTTTAGCACAATCAGATCAATTGGTAATGTGGACTCACCCATCATTACTAAGCAAGACTCACATCCCTACCCTAAGTATGCTGAACCTCCTACCAGATTCACCACTACAAGACTCTTTTCTAACTCCTTCAACGGTAAACTCAAACAATTCACTAATGAATGAGATATAAAAGAGTGTGATGCTCCTGTATCAAATAAAACCTTGGCTTAGGTATGAGAAATTGAATAGTACTTTCCATGACTTCTTGTTGCTATTCCAAGGCATAAATCTTCCCTTGTTGAGTTTACTGTTGTTGTGGGGCTCCATTCTTAGTTCCTTTTGGTGGTTGTGGTTGTTGTACCAGCTTTGGATTTTGATGGTAATGCGTCTTTGGCACAAATTGTTGTTGTCCTTGGAAAGTGTTATACGTACATGAAATGTGGGAAAAGGAGGGTCTCCCAAAACGGACATGTGTCAGAGTGGTCACTGCTATTCGTACCACTCAAGATTGAAAAACCCATCGTCATGAGTCCCACGACGTCTCAAATGCCCATGACGATAAAAAAGAAAGACCCATCGTCATGAGTCCTATGACGTCTCAAAACCCCAGGAAGATCAAAATAAAGAACTCATCGTCATGAGCCCCACGGTGTCTTAAACGCCCATGACGATCAAAATAAAGAACTCATCGTCATGAGCCCCACGACGTCTTAAACGCCCATGATGATCAAAATAAAGAACTCATCGTCATGAGTCCCACGGTGTCTCAAACGCTCATGACGATCAAAATGAAAAACTCATCATCATGAGCATCTCAGTACATCAGATACTCATGACAACCAGATTGGAAAACTCTCATCTACATCAATACTGAAAGCTCATCGAAAGTGCTAATATTCAAAAACCTCGATAGCACCTAGACAAAAAATCGCTGAAAATGCTAAGGTTCAAAAACCTCGAGGGCATTGAAGCAAAAAAGCTTGTCGAAAGTGCTAAGGTTCAAAAACCTCGAGACCACCTCGTCAAAAAATCGCTGAAAATGCTGAGGTTCAAAAACCATGAGAGCATTGAAGCTAAAAGCTCGTCGAAAGTGCTAAGGTTCAAAAACCTCGAGAGTACTTAGACAAAAAATCGCTGAAAATGCTAAGGTTCAAAAACCTCGAGAGCATCAAAGCAAAAAAAATCATTGAAAGTGCTAAAGTTCAAAAACCTCGAGAGCACCTAGACAAAACTTGCCAAAAATGCTAAGGTTCAAAAACCTCGAGAGCATTAAAGCAAAAACTCGTCGAAAGTGCTAATGTTCAAAACCCTCGAGAGAACCTAGACAAAGACTCGTCTCGAGAGTGCTAAGGTTCAAAAACCTCAAAAGCACTAAGATGAACCGTCTCGACAGTGCTAAGGTTCAAAAACCTCAAGAGCATTCAGACAAACAGTCTCGAAGGTAGTAAGGTTTAAAAATCTCGAAAGTATCAAGACTGGATGATCTCAACAGTTTTCAAGATTGAAGTAGCACTAACTACATCTATGATGCCAATCGTTGTTGCCTATACCGTGGCATCACCGATGTACGCACAAAGGGGAAATTAGATTTGAATGGAATGGAGGGGCGTGAGGATCACTAGCCCCTTGATATGTCGTGGTTTACACGTGGTGTCACGACTCTTGATGGCAAATGTGTAATTCATGACATAACTTTGGATTGGTCCACCAAAAATACTGGAAGTAGTTGTTCATGCTACCCCAGGTTAGAGTCTTAACACCGTTAGACAATTCCTAACGGATTCTTTACTAGCCGTTATCTCTCTCCTAGTTACTATAAATAATAGTTCATTTCCCAAGAAAGGGGCTGGAGAATTTTTCTAACGTATTAGACTCTGACATTGCTCTGACAGCGTGCTCACAAATTTCTAACATCCGGACTACTATTTTCCTCGTTACTTGACTCGGTTCGTGCTCAACAGCCGTTCCGTTCTAACCTCCTAATTCTTCTAAAGACGGGGTACGGTCGGTAATCGATTTAGGCTTCTGTCAGTCAGTAATTTCATTGTTGGTGACTCTTTAACAAAAACACCCTTTACATTTTGGCGACTCCGCTAGGGACATAGTCTCCTACATACCTATTGATATTAGAATGCCGAAACCAAGAGGTAGGCCGAGAGTTACGGAGCAAGCTGGACCGTCTTCATTCCAAGTAGTCGAGGAAAGGCAAGGGGAAGATCTTCCTCCTAGTCTACACGAGACACATGACGAGGAGGAGGTGAATGAAGCAATTGATTATAGTGATGACTAGATAGAAGTGTTGAGGATACAGATGAACAAAATGGAAGAGGCACAAGCCAAGATGATGGAATTATTGTAAAACGTGACCAACCGAGGGAGTCACATCCCAATTCCGCCAACGGAACCGTCTGTAGAAAAGGCACCTGCAGCGCCTACCGCGGTACCCATCTGTACTCCTTTGAGTGCATCGCAATTGGAGTCTGCAAACAACAACGGGTTCGTGACTCGAGATGAAATAGCGAATCTCCTACGACAACAAAAGGAGAAACCTGTTGAATTTAATATCGATACTAGGCCGCCCTATCCTTTAGCTATTATGAAGAAACCTATCCTACGGGATATGTAGTCACTCCACTAATGCCGCAATACAATGGGCGGGTCGGTAATGTGAAAGAGCATATTACTAAGTTCACAGGCGCAATGGGGGCCTTCACTGGCGATGATGAACTTAAGTTAAGAGAATTTTCCAGGTTGCTTACAGACCGTGCAAACACTTGGTATGACAATCTGCCTCATGAATCAATCTTGAGTTGGGAAGAGATGAAAGTTGCGTTCCTAAGAAAATTCTTCATCATTGAAAAACGAATGACCCTTATGGATTTGGGAAAAGAGAAGCATAACCCTAGAGAGGGATTGGAAGCGTTTTCGTGATATTACCATGGACTATCGAGAAGCTACTATAGAGGAAAATCTTGTACGAATGTGCATTGATGGCATGATGAGGGCTTGCCGTCTTGCATTGGAGAACGCATGCATCGCCACATTTACCTGTCTCTATGAATCGGTCAGGTGCACTGGACGCACTATGAATCTCAAAAGTGATGCTTCCTGGAAGAGTAAGCCGAATTCCACCTCACAAGCCATGATGGTGGAAAAGAAGAGACTTGGCAAGGAAGAGGCTGCAATACCGGGAGCTGGAAGAAGGTCTTCCCTACTCCCCCACCTATGCCTTGTTCCGCTAAAGAAGTCTTAACAATCTTGAGACAATGGGTGAAAGATGGGGTAGTAAGTTTACCGTCCCCACAGTTCCCTGTGTCTAAAGAAGACAAGAAGAAAGACAATTTTGGCCAGTACCATTCACACAGGCCAAAAGACAGAGGATTGTTACACCCTAAGAAGGTTGTTTCATAACAAAATCAGGAATGGAAAGTTAGAGTTGCTTAATTCGAAGTCGGTACATGATAACCCATTGCCCGATCATGAGAAAGGGGTCGTTAATGTCGTTGTTCATAGAGATGCTATGGACACCATAATAGAATCTGATGAGCACTCGCGGTTGGAAACGATGAGCCTAGATGATGAAGACAAAGAGTGTATGTACCATCATTGGGGTACAAACGCTAAAGTTGAAAAGTTTTACAACGATATGGGATTCAACCTTCTGGCACGAAAGGAAATGACGAATTCTCTCGTGTCCATTACTACTAAGCTTGGTGAACAGTGTTTTTCCGTGAGTATGGGATCCAAGAAATTTTGCCAAGAGATAACAGGGGCTATTACCTTTTCAGATGAAGACATGCAAGGAGATTGTCCAGGTCACAACAGAGCTTTACATTTGCCTGCAACCATCAATAACTTGGAAGTCAAGCAAGCACTGATCGACCCTGGTTCTTCGATCAATGTTTTGCCATACAAAACTTTAAAAGCAGTGGCCATCCCTTCCAAAAGGATAGTGAAGCAGTCCATGGAAGTGATCTCTTTCAACAACGAGGCCTGCAAAACCATGGGTCACATTACTAGTGATCAGGCCGTAGGAGCTGGATCTCACCGGTCAAATTTCACGTCATTGAAGCAGATGTTTCGTATCACATATTGTTGGGAAGACCATGGCTTCATCGATATAAAATTGTCCCTTCCACGTATCACCAATGCTTAAAGGCCATATGGCGAAGCAAGAAGGTGAAGATCAATGCTACTATCGATCCTTTCGATCGTAATGAAATCCATTATGCTGAGGCTGTTTTCTTCAATGAACTTACGGTTGATGGTGAGACTCGAGTAGCTACCGTTGAAGGGAAATACTTGTCCAAGTGGGAAGATTTTTTGGTCGAAAAATGGGAGGTGAATCTTCACGAAAGAAAAGGAGTAAAGAAGATGAGAAAGAACAAGAAGCGAAGTGCGTCTGGGTACAACGAGAGGATGGGAATTTGTTTTACCGTTTGTGATGGTGTGGGGAGTCGAGCAGGAAACATCCCGTGACGACTCCAAAATTGAACGTCATGACAGAACCCTCCTCATGCCTATCCGTAGAGGATCCTTCAGGAGATCCCGATCAAGCACCTAAAATTTTACAACAAGGATCCAAATCAGTGGCTGAAGAGCTGGAGGAAGTTAATCTTGGAGAGACAGAAGGAGTTGTCAAACAAATCCTCATTAGCAAAAGGTTGAGCCAAGAAGAAAGGGCTAGTTTGTTGATGCTCTTACAAGAATATCGGGATGCTTTTGATTGGGAATACTCGGAAATGCCAGGATTAGACCCCAACCTAGTAGTACACAAATTGAATGTTGATCCTAATGCAAAACCAATCATACAAGCTCATAGGCTTTTCAGGCCAGACTTTGAGCTAAAGATCAAGGAAGAAGTGATGAAATTACTAGAGGCTGGGTTAAATAAAACCTATACAGCATCCGACATGGTTAACCAATATTGTACCTGTCAAGACGATGAATGGCCAGATACAATGTTGTGTGGATTTTAGGGATCTAAACCGGGCATGTCCTAACGACGAATTTCCATTACCCAATATGGACGTCTTGTTTGATTTGACAACAGGAAACGAAATATTTTCATTTATGGATGGATATAGCGGTTACACTCAAATAAATATGGTGGCCAAGGACGCGGAAAAGACGGCATTCCGAACACCTGTGGGTAACTTCAACTTTACTGTAATGCATTTTGGTCTTAAAAATGCAGGTGCAACATATCAAAGATCTATGACTGCCATATTTCACGATATGATGCACAAAGAAGTGGAAGATTATGTGGACGACTTGGTGGTGAAATTGAAGGATCGAGGTTATCACGTGGACATTCTGGAAAGGTGTTTGAAAGGTGTTGTCGTTACCAATTAAAGATGAACCAGATGAAGTGTGCTTTTGGTGTCTCTTCGGGAAAGTTTCTTGGGTTCCTAGTGCATAGTCGTGGGATTGATATTGATCAACCCAAGGCAGAGGCAATTCAACAAATGTCCCTCCAAAAAAAAAATCAAAAGGAGTTGAAGAGTTTCCTAGGAAAGGTGTCTTACCTAAGAAGGATCATCCCGGGGTTAGCAAGTAAGATACATCCAATGAAACCATTGTTGAAAAAGAAGGCAAAGTTCATCTGGACTTTGGAATGTGATGAAGCTTCAACAAATTAAAGCAAGACATAGCCACCTCCTTCACCATGTCGGCACCAACAAAGGGCAAGACCATGAGATTGTACCTAGCAGCATCGGAACATGCAGTAGGTGGACTTCTTGCCCAAGAGGATGGCATGGGAGCAGAAAGACCAATATATTATACCAGTTGTACTTTGAGAGGTCCTGAACTCAGATATTCCAAGGCCGAGAAGAGTTTCTTGGCGCTAGTGCACGCCACCTAGAAATTCCGCCACTATTTGCTAGCTCATGAAGTGAAGTTGATGACTAAATTGAATCCCATTCGATTTTTGTTGCCCTCCCCGGTCCTTTTCGAGAGAATTGCTAAATGGTTGTTGTTACTATCAGAATATGACTTAACATGTACTACTCCCTGCCAAGATAAGGAGCCAAGACATTGTGGATTTGATGGCTGCCTTCACAGGTGACTCATCTCATTCGGAATACGATTTTGAAAATGCCTTTGAAATAGCCTTTGTAGATGATCAGGAGTCGTGGATCCTTCAATTTGATGGGTCTATCGTAAGAGGAGAAGGCGGTGTGGGTATAGTGATACTATCACCAGACAGCGATGCAACATCTGCATCTTATAAATTACAATTCCCTTGTTCCAACAATTTAGCAGAATACGAAGCCCTGATCCTAGGAATAAAGAATTTGTTTGTAAAAGGAGAATCTAATCTCGTGATCAAACACAAGCAAGGCGAGTTTGCAGTAAAAGACCCAGTGATGGCTCAGTACCGGACTTTGGCACAAAGGCTCTTGCCTAGCTTTGACACAGTCAAATTTGAACACTTTCCTCGGACAACCAACAAACATGGTAATGCATTGGTTACGTTGGGTGCTCGTCTTGAGTTTAATGAAGCTTCAAGGCATGTTGAAGTCATTAAAAAATGGAGCCCATTCCGTTTATTGAGAAGAGTCGTCTAGAAGAAGAAGAAGATTGGAGAACTCAAGTCCTCAAAGATTTGCCAGATCCTTGTGCATCAACCACCCCGATGAAGGAGTTGAAAAACTTCGTGAATTTGTAAGGGGAGTTATATCATACGGCTGCTACAGGAGTACTCAACAGATGTCTTGGACCTGAAGTAGCAGAACAACGATTGCATGCCATGCATAATCAACAATGTGCTCGAAAGGATGCCGAAGCCTTGTAGAGAAAACTTCAACGAACAGGTTATTATTGGCCTACGATGATGAGGGAGGCTAGTGAGTTACAACAGAGTTGTCCGAGGTGTAACGGAGAGTACAACCGAGACCATTGTTTGTCCACTACAGAAACTAGTAAAGACTGGAGGCAACGCTATGTCGATTACCTATCTTCGGGTAAGCTCCTTGATGATGCAACATAAGCGGCTAAGATAGGGAGACGCGCAAAAAGATTCTTTATAGTGGGGGACCGCCTCTATCGTCATAGCTGGACCGGTAGAACCCTTAAGTGCTTAACGTAGAAAGAGGCTGATGATGTGATAGAAGAAATGCATTCAGGTGATTGTGGTGCTCATCAAGGGTATCATTGCTTGTTAGATCAACTGCTACAAACGAGATATTATTGGCCTACTATGCAGAGAGACACACGAATATGTGAGACATTGTTATCAATGTCAAATGTTCGGCCAAAAAATTCACTCTCTGCATGTTGAGTTACAGCAGATATCAACTCCGTGGTCGTTCCATTGGGGATTGGATCTGATCGGGCCAATTATCCCTAATTCGGGTGGTGACATGTGGATACTCACCACAACAGAATATTATTCTAAGTGGGTTGAGGCTATCCCCATGAGACGCCCCACAGGAGCTGTTGTCAGCAATTTCATCAGAGATCACGTCATTTGTCGATTTGGGATATCACATAGAATAATTTCGGATAATAGAGCTCCATTTATCAACAAGGACATGAGGTTGTTTACAGAACATTATGGAATCAAACATATTCGGTCGACCCCTTACTATTCGAAAGGGAATGGGCAAGCCGAGGCCACTAACAAAACTCTAGTCCAGATCCTTAGTCGTATGATACATGGCCAACGGGGGCAATGGCATGAAAAGCTTGCTATTTCTTTGTGGGCATACCACATCACAAAAAGATCCGCGACGCAGGAAACTCTTTTCGCATTAGTCTACAGTAGTGATGCTGTTCTATCGACAGAAATAAAGGTACCTTCAGCTCGACTAGCCTTAGCAGCAGCCCAAGAAGGTGACAATGTCAATGAAGTTAGTGGACGGATGAAGGAGTTGGATTTAATTGATGAAAGAAGAGATCGTGCCGAAGACAAGGTTGTTATGTATCGAGCTCGTCTATCTCGTGCCTACAACAAGATGGTGCATAATCGTGATTTTAAAGTGGGAGATAAGGTATTGAGGGCAGCTGCACATATGCATGCCAATCTATCTGCACCAAAATTTGCTCCAAAGTGGGAAGGCCCATATGTTATACGTGAAATAGCAGCAAGTGGATACTATCTTATGAGCCAAGTCGATGGGACACTTCTCAATGATCCTATTAATGCTAAATGGATCAAGTCGTATTATGACGATTTCGCCAATGTGAAATGATTTTGTATCCTCTTTTCATGCTCTCATTTAATAGTAAAGGTTATACACCAAATGTTCTTTCTTTTACATAAAGAGCAAGTTACGTGAGTAAGAAGGAAGCTCTTCTCATTTTCAAATACAAAATTTTCCTCTTATAAAATGAGAAAGAGAAGATACATCAAAAAAAGAAGAAAACAAACCCTGATCTAACAGATATCGCCATAAACATCACATGATGTTCCTACATTAAAAAAAAGTTGATATACTCAAGGATAGTAAAGGAGTGCGCATCTCTCCTATTCATCGTCTCCCTCATCTTCATCAACAGGATTCTCAGGCATCTCGCCAAAGTATGATAACATCTGAGCCTTGAAAATGTTCAGACCACAAAGGCGATCAAAGAAAATACAGCGACGATGAGCAATGTCCTCTCTAACCCCCATTAAATTGTACGGATTGACTTCTCGACGGACGACATGCGCTGAACCTCTCAATTGAGCACGATGAACATCATGTGGCATACCCTCCATTTGATATTCCATTACTCGTGCCCGAGCCTCCAGAGCATATGTCATTTGATAGAAAGGATCCATCCTCATAGCCAAGAACATGTCATCGTAGTTGCCTTGCTCCCGCTTGACCTACTCCACCTCTACATAATAACCTCGTGCTTGATAAAATAGAGCCCCATCAAGGAATTGGCAATGAAAGTGACCATCCAGGGTAAGACGACGAAGACGACGAAAAATACTCTTGTAATATGAACTCATCCTCTCAAGAGATAAAGAAGATATCTCCTCCACCAGAAAGAAATAGTCCATCCACATCACTATACGGAAGGTTATATGGTTGGTCATGAGAAAAGCCTTAAAAAAATGTCCGGAAAGCCTCCAACGAGGTTTCCTTTGCCTCATTCAAGATTGGAACGGTGTGAGGCTAATGAATCTCAAGACACGCAAGGTCGAGCGCTCCTGACCGCTTTAACTCACAGAGATGCATGTAAGCTTCCTGGTAGTACCCCAGAGGAAGAGGAGGATAAATCTCTTGCACATCGCCTAGGTCACCATTGTGCGCTATAATTCCTATGCACTCTAATTCAAATGTCCACTTCTCAAGAAAAAAAGAGCCTTGGGTCAGGTATGTTCCCTTGAGTTCCCTTTTATCCTTTATATAGGAATTCTAAAAGAATAAATAAATAAATAAATAAAATGTGTAATAATAATAAAAATAGAATGCAAACAAATAAATAAATAATATATATGTATTTTTACCTAATGAGGATTATAAAAAAAGCGTATGGATATGATACCAAAAACATACAACAAATTAGAGAGGAAATAGACACATCCATAATAGATAAAGTACTGAAAATACAACAGCATAGTCACTTCAACAAAAAAAAAAAAAACACACACACACACACACAACAATGTTCGAAAAACTAAACACCATCAGAAACTTTATCTAATGGTCGGCTACTAGAGTTCCAGGAGTGAACTCGCTCTTTTCAAGCCAAGACAATATAGAAGACAACTTCGCCTCATCACCGGCTAGCTTGGCGCTATCTGTAGCCAATTGTTGCTCCACCTCCAGAAGTTGGGCTTTCAGAGTTTCTATATTGGACTTGTGAGTGGCTATACAAACCTCTAGCTCCTCATGAGAAATAGAAGAAGCCCTTAATTCCTTGTATTGCACAACATATCCCAAAGCCGTGTCTATTTTTTGTAAATGGGTGACCAATCAATCCAACCTCATCCCCACGGCAATTGGATCATCCAATTCCTTCCGTATATCCTAAAGATCATCTAAAGAAAATTCGGACAATGGTGTCTTTTGGAGATGCTAGACTATAGAACATATAATTGTGTAGAAAAAACCTCGGTTGCGATGAGATGAAATAGTCATATCAGAACTCAGATCACTATGGCAGTCTATAATGTTCCGGAGAATAGAACCATAGGCGACGGGAATGCTTATCCCATCAACTAGCATAGAACGAGGATTTGGCTCGACGGGAAGAAGGATTGGGCTAGCACGATCATTTGTACTTCTTGTACCCAAAGGCTCATCACCCAAAAGATTACT
>JAUPMG010112739.1:0-11969 GCA_031762675.1 Pachysandra terminalis | reverse complement strand
TTGAGAGGTGATTAATCTTGGTCAATAGACTATTTGGTGATTTGCAACCTAAAGTAGGATATATAGGTAATTTTCCCTTTTTAAATTGCAAAAATCAAAGAAAATATTAAAAATATTAAATAAATATTAAAATTATTTAAAAATAGTAAAATTTACTAAAATATTCTTAAAAGATAAAAAACATAGAAAGATGAATGGAATCACTGTTTATGCATTTGTAATGCTTAAACAAATAATTAACTCCTTTGTGCTTGTTGCTTAATTGGATTTAGTATTACTTTTTGTACAACTGACAGCTCGACAGCATCAACATGTAACCTCCCTCAACTAATGGTCTTTATGGAGTGTTTTGTTAGCATATTCTGATGTATTTAGGTGTCAATTATGCTCATCTAGGAGTTGGATCAAAATTCCATCAAAACCCTTAGATTTCCCTCAAATTTCCCCACATTTCCCATTTTTCTCCCCAGTTGTCGCGAAATGTCACATGGCATGGCCTTGCACATGTCTTGCGACATCGACATCGCGAACCTTCGTCATTAGAAGTCATTCGTATGTCTATTCCTACACAGCTTCCTCAAATTGATGAAGAGCCTATTTCGGAGACGGATTGGAGGTATCAGATTTGTTAAGATCTTGACAATCTACTTTGTCATACTTCTGTTACTCCCCTTAAAACTCTGATGAATTTTGCCAAGCTTGGCAAGGTTCTCTATTATAAAGGGGTTAATGGAGCTCTGTTCAGATGTCTCGGATCAGAAGAAACTACAGAAAGACTTCAGGCTATGCATCAGGCAACTTGTGGTCTTATGGACTCAATTCCTCTATACAGAAGACTTCAGAGGTCTGATATCTTCTGGCTTTCGATGGCATTTGACGTTTCCAAACTACAATGATCTTACGCAAAGTGTCAATAAACACCTGATTGGAAATCTAAGGTCCCGTTCTACGATTGGAATAAGGTTCGACTTATTCTCTTGGATTTGTGCCATGGCGTGGAGATTGGAAAAGTGTTCTCGCTCAATCCTTTCAAAGCGGTGATTTTTGCTAATTCTGAACTTGATGCCAGGGTTATTGCCCATCACAACATCCTCTCTGTGGTTAATAATCTGGATATTCAAGTGGGAAGATGGGATCTTGGTGAGGGCGTTAAGGCTGGTCCTTCGGACCGATTTGGGGTATGGTTTTCTGTGGAGGGGGTGCCGATGCATCTCATGGTGATGCAGACCTTCAAAAACATCGGAGACTGCTGTGGTGGCCTCATGGATATTGGTGGTTATGAAGTGATGGAGGATGGTTTAGGCAAGGTGGAGCTTAAGGGTAGAGAGACGTTTAGAAAGATCCGGAGGATGCTGGCGTTGTGGGACGGATCACAGTGTTTTGAAACTTGTATCTCTTTTACGATTTGTTGTCCGGTGAGTTCCGGCTTGCTTGCAGGGGAAGACGACTGGAGGTTGAAAATGATACACCCTTGGTGACCTAGCAAGGGTGTTGGGCACGTGTCGCTAGCAGGATGGTTGGTAGAGAGGCTACGTGTGTAGGTGGAGGGACAGGCGCAGTTGGTGGGTCCCATGGGGCAGATATTGTCAGGGGAACCCTGGATTCAAATTTGGGTTTCCCTCCCTTGCCTTTGGTGCCAGGTGTTCCATCTTTGTCGGGCCTTATAGCCTGGGGGTGATTTGGGCTTTATTGCTTTGCCGGGCCATGTGCATGGGGGTGATTTGGGCCCTGTTATTTTGGACTGTGTGGGCCATGCACAACCGGAGGAGACATTGTCGCGGCCCGTTATAAAGAATCATAGTGTAGATACTGGTGATGTACCGCGGGCCCGTATTAGGCCTGAATCTATTAGGCCTAACGCAATGTCTCAATCAAGAGGGAGAGGACAATTCGAAGCCTAAAGGCCGTCAAGAGCTTTGCGGAGCAGTAGGGAAGGGTTTCGATTGTCTATGCAAAGCAGGGAGATGATGGATTTGGTTTCAGAATAGGTGAGGTCTGTGGTTGAACGAGAAGTGAGGAAGGTCCTTAGTAATTTCAGGGGGAACTCTTTGGTGTTTTCGTTGGAGGATGGGAATGGGATGTCGACGGATTCATGTTCGAGACGCACCCCTGTGCTGGGGTCATTTCCCTCGATTGTTCGCAATTCTTCTTCTGTAACGACGTCCAGTGGGTTTCCTCGTGAGAATGGTGTGCTCCTTGATCGGAGGTTTGAGTTGAATAATCCCAGGTTCTCTAAAGGGTGTTTGGTTGTAATAGAAGATATCATTCAAGTTATGGGAAAGACCTAAGAGGATGATGGGGCGTTCAAGAGGATGAATGGGCTGAGTAGTGATGTAGAGCATTTTTGCTTGAATGAGCTTGGAAAACCTGTTATGGTCTTGAACAAACTTTGGCGTGGTGAAGCTAGTCCGAAGACGTTGGACTTGCCCTCCCCTTTTTCTCCTCTGGTCCCTTACTTGAATTCCTCCTTTCCTTCTCCTCCAGATGGACATAATGGGTTTAGTAACACAGTGAGTGGGACGATGTGTTTGCAACAGAGGCGTCTGGATTTTTCTAATGAAGCTGAAGGTATTCCGGAGGATTTGAGCATGGATTCCCCTGGTGGTAGTGTTGAGGGAGGTTCATTTGTAGAAGATTCTGCCAGGAAGTGCTATTCCAATTCTGAATACAGCGGTAAGTACGAATGCGGGTTGGATCCGATTGCTTTTCCTCCTTTGAGCGTATCGATTCCTTCTTCTCTTCCTGTTATTAATCCCTGTCTATCGTTGCGCCTTACTTCTGATTCTGATACCAGGTAAGCCGAATTCCAATTTTAGCAATGTGATTGATGTACTACCTGTGAGTTCTAACATATGTTGCAGGCGTGATGGACTGATTAGAGACCTTAATTCCTTCCAAAATCCAAAGCCAATTTCTGAATGTGAGCACAGGTGGTCTGAAATGAGTGATTCTCTCAGGTTGGGTTGGATGGTGAAGAAGGGGTGATTGGTTCTGAACTGTATCAGAATCAGTCGGGTCATATGTCCAAATGGGATGGTGTGTTAGAGTTGGCTTCTGATTTTCATATCGAAGTCAGGAACAGAAATGAGGAACATCCCCCCTTTCGGTTGCGGTGTGTGAGTTTGGAGAGAAAACTGATATTGTTCAGGTGGCAAGTTAAAGGGGGAGTGAAGAGCTGAGAAATCCTCAGTATAGCATTAAGTACCATAGAAAGAAAAATAGGGACCTATCAGTAGGAGCGATGGACGTGGGTACTTTATGAAGATCACCAGTTGGAATGTGAGAGGTCTGGGTAGTGGGGATAAGAAAAGGGTGATTAAAGAAGTGTGGAGAAGAGTTGGAGCTGATATCTTAGTTATCCAGGAAACTAAGAAGGAAGTTATCTCTAGGAGAATTATTAGACAGATGGGTGGGGTTAGAAATAAAGATTGGGATTGGCTTCCTTCTATTGGAACGCTGGTGGGATTTGCATGGTTTGGGAGAAAGAGTGCGTGCAGAAAATTGATAGCTGTAGAGGTAGATATTTTATTGCTGTTAAATTCTGGAGTGAGAGTGACGGATTTGAGTGGGTTTTGGTAGGAGTGTATGGTCCTAATAAGCCTAGAGACCGTCCTAAGTTTTGGGAGGAACTAAGGAGACTTCATGATTTGGTGGACATCCCGTGGTGTCTTTTTGGGGATTTTTTTGTATTAGATTTTCCCAAGAAAAGTCTGGTAGAAGTCGTACCACTAAGAGTATGAGGGGATTTGCTAAATTCATCAATGATTGTGATTTGGTTGACTACCCGCTCCTTGGGGGTAGATTCACTTGGTCAAATTTACAAGAAAATAGTGTCAGTTGCAGGATTGATAGATTTCTTGCTTCTATCTCTTGGGATGAACACTTCCCTCACGTGTCCCAAAAAATTCTTAGAAGACCTATTTCGGATCATTTTCCGATTTTGATGAACACGGAGTTGGTTGGTAAGTGTGGTCCCTCACCCTTCAGATTTGAAAGTATGTGGCTCCTCCACCCAAGTTTTTTGGAACAGTTGAGACTTTGGTGGGAAGAGAAGGTTGAGGATGATGGCTGGGAAGGGTAAATTCATGAGATACCTCAGGGGGATGAAGGATAAGATTAAGATGTGGAATAAGGGGAAGTGTTTGGGTGGATCGTAGAAAGAAAGAAGAAAGCATTGTTTAATATTCAGAACCTTGATCGAATTGAGGAAGATAGAGCTCTAGTGGAAGAAGAGAGGGAATGTAGGAGGAAGTGGAAAAAGGAGTTAGAGGAAATTTAAAGAATGAAGAGGTGAGTTGGAGACAGAAATAAAAAATGCTTTGGCTTAAGGATGGAGATGGGAACACTAAGTTTTTTCATAAAATGGCTAATTTTAGAAGAAATAAAAACAGCATTGTGATGTTTGAAAGGGAAGATATTGTGATTGAGGATCATAAGGAGATTGAGAAATAGATTGCAGATTATTTTCAATCCCTTTATAAGTCTGACCAGAAATATTTGTTTGAGATGAGTAACTTGGTGGGGCCTAGATTAGAAGGCAGGGTGGTTGAAGATATGGATAAAGATTTTGAGGAAGAGGAAGTGAAGAAAGCAATTTGGGAGATGGGGCCCGGACGGTTTCAACATGGCTTTTTATCAAGATTGTTGGGAGATTATTAAAGAGGATTTTATGAAAGTGTTCAAAGAATTCCATTCCAGTGGGGTCATGAACAAAGCTACTAATGCTACCTTCCTTGTTCTCATTCCTAAGATTAAAGGTGCTTTGAGGTTGAAAGACTTTAGACCTTTTCGCCTTGTTACCAGTGTTTATAAGATCATAGCTAAAGTTCTTGCTAATAGATTGAGTTTGGTGATTGGTCAAGTGGTGTCCAAGAATCAAAGTGCCTTTATTCATGGAAGACAGATCATGGACAGTATTTTAATTGCGAATGAATGTGTTAAGGAATGCAATAGACTGAAGAAACCTGGGTTGGTTCTCAAATTGGACTTGGAAAAAGCATATGATAGAGGGTTCTTGGAGTCTGTGCTTAAAAGGAAAGGGTTTTCTGATAAGTGATGTCAGTGGGTGAGAGGTTGTGTTAGTAATGTGCAGTTCTCGGTTTGCCTCAATGGAGGGATCTCTGGACTCATACCTTCATTTAGGGGGCTTAGACAGGGGCCTCTGTCCCCGTTCCTTTTCACTTTGGTGAGTGACGTGTTGAGTTGTCTGTTTATTTGAGCCGGTGTCATTAGGAAAATTCATGGATTCAAGGTTGGATCGGATAAGGTCGAGGTGTCTCATCTGCAATTCGCTAATGACACCCTGATTTTCTTGGAAACTTCAAGAGATAATCTTTTTTGGACTAAGTGTATTCTAAGAATATTCGAGATGATGTCTGGGCTTAAAGTCAATTTGGAGAAGAGCAGTCTTTTTGGTATCAATGTGGATGAGGGTTTTGGTTAGGAGGGTGCTAGGTTCTTGGGTTGTAGTAGGGGAGAGTGGCCAATGAAATATCTTGGCCTTGCTGTAAATGGGAAGCATAAGGGGATTTAGTTTTGGAACCCGGTGATTGATCAGATGGAGAAGAGGTTGGCAACCTAGAAAAGCAATTACTTGTCGTTGGGGGGTCGTATTACATTGATCCAGGCGTCTTTAGGGAACATCCCCACGTATTATATGTCCTTGTTTAGGATGCCGGTCTCGGTTAGTAAAAGGATTGAAAAATTGCAAAGGGATTTTCTGTGGGAAGTGGGAGAGAAGAAAAAAGACCATCTGGTTAAATGGGAGGTTGTGTGTAGGAGTGGAGAAGATGGGGGTCTTAATTTGGGAAACATTCAAATCAGAAATCGTGCTCTTCTTGGTAAGTGGCTCTGGAGGTTCAGTGTTGAGCATAGTGTTTAAACTCGGTTCCCGGCTCGGGACCGGCCGCATCTAATTAAAAAAAACAAATCATGGATCGTTCCGATCCTGGTCCGGATACCCGATCTGGACTGGGATCGGAACAATCCATTTTTTTTTTTGTTCGTCTCGGATCGGAACCAACTCGGGGATCGTCCCCTTCCGATCCCTTACACTATGGTGTTGAGAAAGAGGCTTTCTGGAGTTCCATCATTGCTAGTAAATATGGTGTGTACAATAATGGGTGGGATATTAATCATGTTGTTAAAATTAGTTTGACTAGCCCTTGGTGTGCCATTTCTGATTTGTTCAATATTTTCAGTAGGAATGTGAGGTTTTCTGTTGGTTCTGGGAGTTCCATTCGGTTTTGGACTGATTTATGGTGTGGGGAAGCTCCTCTAGCCTCTTGTTTCCCCAGAATCTTCTCTATTTGCACTTATAAAGATTCCTTTGTCTCTGATACTATTAGGTGGTCTAGTTCTGGTCTTTCTTGGAATCTTCCTTTTCATAGAGACCCAATTGGGGCGGCCTTTGGTGAGTTAACTTCTTTGCTTGAGCTTCTTAAGAATGTTGTCCTTTCTGAGAACTTACAGGATTCTAGGGTTTGATGTCTTGAGTCTACTGGGAGTTTCTCTACTAAATCTTTTTGCAAGGCGTTGATGTCTGTTTGTCCCTCGATTCCCCCTCCTTTCTCTCCCTCTTTACTTTGGAAAGCTAAGCCGGCCAAGGTCAAAGCATTTGTCTGGACTGCCTTGCATTACCGTATTAATACTGCTGATAATATTCTGAAGAGGAGGTATGCCCTATGTGTATGGCCCATGGGGAATCCGTGAATCATCTGTTTCTGGGATGGACTATTGCTGGTCAGATTTGGAGATTTTTTGCCTCCTCTGTTGGTCTTGCTTGGGTTGGCTCTTGTACAATGAGAGATCTATTTTATCGGTGGGACTTTCAAGCTCTTGGAAGTCGAGGGAAGATCATGTATAGATCTCTTTTTTATGCGGTGTTATGGGGGATTTGGAATGAGCTGAATAGGAGGATTTTCGAAGGCAGGAGTAAGAGGATGGAGGTAATCATAGATTCTATTATGGATATGACGGCTTCGTGAGTGTGCATTCGTCCAAAATTTAGAGATATCTCGTGGAATGATATGATGAGGAGCTGGGTTACAGTGGCATGTCTGTAGTTAGATAGGGTTGATTCTATTTATGTGTTCTGTTTTCTGTAATCTGTTTGTTTTTTTTTCTGATTTCTTCTTTTCTGCTTTTTGTTTTACTGTTTTCCCCCTTGTACTTTTCTTCTTCCTTTCTGCTCTTTCTAATAAAATCGTTATTGATCAAAAAAAAAAAAAAGAAACACCTGATGTAGCAAAGGCATTCCTTGTCAATGTTCAAACACATTGGAGGGAGCATACATCAAATTTTTTACGAGATGGAATCCTACCTCAAGATCGTTTTGAAGCAATTTTGATCAAACAAAGAGCTGTAAGATTCTAGCAAGGAGAGTTATATCGTAGAAGCTTCAACGATTCTCCTCTTCGATGTCTAGGTAATCACGAAATTACCATTTTCCTTCGGGAAGTTCATGGTGGATCATGTGGAGTCCATCATGGAAAAAGGAAATTGCATAAGCACTTGCAAGACCTTGATTATTATTGTCCTACCATGGAAGCTGATACAACCATCCTTGTGAAGAAATGTGTTAGATGACAAGTTCAGGACAATGTCCCTCAGCGAGCCTCTCATGGGATGTAATCAGTAATTGCTCCTTGGCTTTTTCACACTTGGGGGTTTGATTTGATTGGCGCTATTAATCCTAACAGTAGGAGGGGACATACGTGGATTTTGGTTTCTACAAAATACTTCACAAAGTGGATTGAAGTTGTTCCACTTCGAAAAGCTATTGGTGTATCTGTAGCTCAGTTCATCAAGAAAAACATTAGTACTCGATTTGGTGTCCCTCAAAGGATTATTTCAGATAGTGGGACTTCCTTCCTTAACAGACCAGTTCGAAAATTGACTACTACTTATGGAATTGATTATGTCAAGTCTTCTCATTATCCACAAGGAAATGCACAAGCTGAAGCATCCAACAAGACTCTGATCAAAATCTTTATGATCAGTCCTCATGATGGCATTGATTCTTGCCATAAGTATTATAGGCATATCAACATCGAGCTGTTAATGCTACACCCTTTTCCCTTGTATATATAGATTAAAGGACGTTCTACCAGTCGAGCTACAAGTATCTTCTGCTAGGATCTTACATTACATGCGAGTGCAATTGATTGGGATTTTGGGGAACTTGCTATTCTACATTTTCAAGAATTAGACAATTTGGATGAAAGAAGGTAAAAGGCGATGGAAAGCAATATTCACTATCATTAGATTGTCACTTGAGCTTATAACAAGTTATTCAAACCTCAAAATTTCCAAGTGGGTGAGCTGGTCCTTCGAGCAACTTGGCATGAAAGAAGTCATACTATCAAAGCCCAAGTTTGCCCCTCGATGGGAAGGACCATTCGTAGTAGTGTCTACTCAACGTTGAGCTTATAACAAGTTAGTCAAACCTTGAAGTTTCCAAGTGGGTGAACGGGTCCTTCGAGCAACTTGGCATGAAAGAAGTCATACTATCAAGCCCAAGTTTGCGCCTCAATGGGAAGGACCATTCAAAGTAATGTCTGCTCAATGCTCATGCTACTATCGAATTTTGCAAGTGAAGAAATTTTAAATGGAAAGTGGTTTAGGAAATACATTTATTGAATAAACTTTTCCTTTGCATTATTCTTCTACTTACATACAAGAATCAAAAGAATAAAAATTACAAGACCTATCTATCAGTGAGCTGGGAATTGGGATTCAGTGATTCCTTCGAACACTCCTTTGAGAACACCGAACCTTGAAATCTCAGGCTTTGGCATGGTGGCAAAATAAGAAGCCAGATATGCTTCCAGCTCTGTAAGTTCTTTATTTCCCTCAGCCAGAACTACTTTGAGGTCTTCTTGGAATAACTTCTCTTGTTCGAGTTTTGCTTCCAACTTCTTTATTCGGATCTCTCAAGCATCGAAGGTCTCTTGCATCTTATTGATTTCCTTCGACTTCAAAGTCTTTGCTGATTGGAGAGCTCCAAGTTTATCACATTTAATCATCTCTTCTTTCAGTTCCTCAAGGCGGTTTTCTATCCAGTCTAACTGGAAGCCCATAGTCTGCAATGACTTCAATGTCAATTCACAATTCTCTAGATCATCAACAACTACATTATTACAATTCTTTCGGCTCATAATCTCCAAGAGTCTGCACAACTCATATACCCTACACTTTGAAGTCTGAAGCTCGGCAAGGCACATTCGTTGGCTACTTCGCCAAAGGTCTTCTCAATGATGTCCATCCAGTAAGCCTTGTCTTCAGTTACTAAATATCTTTCTGCAAAATTTGGGTAGTTGGAAGGTGCTTGCTCTGGAGGCAACTCATGCCTCCTCTTTGTTGTTGTCATCGAAGCAAAGACACTCTTTCTCTTAGCAGCAGAGGGTGATAAAGGCTTAGAAGTTGTTACCTTTGTAGCTTCGGCTACAATGGGAATGACAAGGGGTGGCACCACAGTTGATGTACTTATAGATGAAGGAATGGCAGAAGGAAGATATGTTATTGGTGCGATGCTTACCAATGGAGGGACTACTTCGAGCTGTACAGTTGTAGTCTCCACCTGAGCTGGGATGAGTGCCAATGTGGCCTCGACTTCCTTATTACCAGCAGTTGCCTTCGGACTTGCGTCTTTGGCTCCTCATGTTGTGCTTATTGTGAGAAGCCTTGCCCCTTCTTAAATACTGAAGTAATTTCATCATCTCCCTACAATAACAGATGAAATTTAGATATCTCACAGAACTAGAGGAATTTTATCATCAAGGTGAACATTTGATGACTAATTACCTCAGTACCGGAGATGATTGATAAAAGGGAAACATGAGAAACATTTTCTCTCTCAGCTCCCCTGGCTGCAATTCTTTCTTCATTTCCCCTAGCGACTTGACTACAAGAGGAAATTGCTGTAGAGGCAGGACAAACGGACTGAGGCTTCCGGATCCTCATCTCTTGTTCCTCTATAGCTGAAGTAGGTGCTGCAAAAGGAAATCCGAGTTAAAGAACAGCATATCAAGAAAGACATTCACAAACAATTGACAGATCTGTTTACCAGCAGCAGGCTTCTCAATGATCTGAAGAGAAGTCCTTTTCTTTACAGGCTGTTGTGGTGAAGCCTTCTTCTGGGTAGAAGGTTTCTTTGGTGAAGCTTTCTTCTGTACTGCAGACTCTTTGATATGTACAGACACAACTCTTCTAGTTACAGGAACACTTTCACCGTGGCCTTCACTACATGTTACAAGTGGAATCTTCTGCAAAACATTCATGCGTGAAGTCTGAATATTCAAGACTTTGTCATATGTCAGATAAGGGTTGGTGGAAAAGAAATAAAAGTATTTATTACCTTCGAAGCACACTTGTCTTACCCTTCCCTCTAAGAGAATGCTCCTTCGGAGGAACAACCAATACTTTGAGGGCTTGACTCTTCTCTACCCTCGGACCCATTATTTGGGATAATGGTACTTCGAGACCAATCTCTATTGATTTCTCTATGTCAAAATCTGCCTTAGTTCCCTTGGCACTCTTCTCCTCCTCCAAGAACATTGGGAAGCCCTACAGGAGCAATGTAGGGAGTAGGGCTGGAGACACCCTTCAAGGGCAAGTGATTTTTTCCCACTACTCTTACGAAGCCTTCTGATCACAACTGCCCAGTAGGATGACCAGAACATTGTCACTCTACCATCTTTATTGCGAGGGACAAGATAAGCTTCCCATGAACCCACAAAATACTTGTGGCCATGGACCAAAGAGAATCTGTCTCCAACAGCAGAACTCGTATTGCTACCGCTTACTATACTCAGAAGATTCTTCTTCAGTGTCCCTTGATCCATCCCAAACTATCAGAGCACTCGGTGAGGATTATAGGCGGGGAATGCATTGCCAAGCCCCTGAGCCATTCCCATGATGTAGCGAAGATGGACTATCACCAAGAAAGTCTTAGCTTCAGGCCTCAAGTTAGGCCAATCCTTCACGTTCACTGGAGCCTTCTCCTCCAGTAATGTTCCCTCGGCTTGTAGATGCCTCACTATCCCCCGGCAATAAGGACAGAATTCGAACTCTACCTCCAAGTACTCTACTGTTGGGGTCAATGTGAGACCATATCGTCGCCTTTGGTGCCATGTCGAGACCAAGCTCTTCCAATCTTTCTGCAATATTGTCGAAGGACAACGGAGCATATCTCTGTACCTCTCCCACAAGAACAACTGCAAGAAATTTGTGTCCACGCTTGTCTCCACCAGACGCTCCCCTCAGGACCTCGTCAAGTCTTTAGACAGCAGATCGAGATTCTCATATAGCGTCCAAAGGCATAGTGGTGCGAGTGCCACATTGTAACACCTTGCTATTTTGATCGCAATGGGGAACACTCGTTCGGTTACCCTGTCTACTGGGTAACCTTCGAGGACAAGCCTTGATAGCTAGAAGGCGAAGAAAGCTTCAAGATGGACAAAGCTTACTCAAGCCCTCTCCCCAAAACGCTTTTTATTAACGTGATGTTCTTCTTCACAAGCTCTTCTTCCTTCCAGGAGTATCTAAGCCGGTTTGTGAAGGTATGCCTCAAGTTCTCTTCATTAGCTCCAACCTTCAGTTTAGAGTCTTTAGACTTCCAAAGGGACTTTGTCAAGGACTTCTTCAGAAGGGCCTCGGTCTCTTTCTCCCTCGAAATTAACTGGATTTGCCTAGCATTGAGAACTCCCAAGACAGGAAAACATTGAAGGACTTCCACATCCTCCAAAGTAGGGGTCATCTCCCTGAAGGCTATCATAAAAACATGGTTCACGGGATCTAAGGGTGGCAATGGGCCGGGTGACCCGCCCGGTCCTATGTTTGGGCAGGCTTGGGAGTTCGGTGGCTAGGGAGGTGTGGTATTTCTTCTTTCGGCGTATCGGAGTTTGGTGGGTGGTGCCTGGGGAGATTGGGGACTTTTTGGTACAGTGGAATTTTCCAGAGCTCGGTGA
>JAUPMG010112738.1:0-25761 GCA_031762675.1 Pachysandra terminalis | reverse complement strand
AGTAGTTAAATATACCTTTTTAAAATGTAAAATAAGAACATGATCAAATTATTTAAATGTCATTAAGTGTATTATTTAATGTCTATAGTGCCAACTGTTAATTAACTCAAGCAACACTTGATTGATGGGGTGTTGTTGTCGGTAATGGCTTTCTCTATGCAGATCTTCTAACCAACTCAAGTCCTCCTGCAAAGTCTCCAACAACTCTTTTTTTTAGTTAGCAATCCATTCATCAATTTTACTATCCAACAATGTGATCGAGGTTAACTGGATCGTTCTTTGCAACATGTCTTCTTAATTGTCTTTGACTCGAACATAAATTGTAGTGGATGAATACCAAGTCATCTAATTTCTCATTTTAAGCGATTCCTCTTCTTCGTGTGTATTTGATCAAATGTGCACCAGTTTTTTTCACAGCCAGAAGACGAACAATTTTGGCTGAAGATTCGAATTACAATGCGTTGGAGATTTGGGGTATCCATACGATAAGCTTCCCACCAAGCAACTGTGGCATACATCAAATTTTAAATAATCTGTGCATAAATAAATTAAAAATATTTAAAATTTACTAACCTGGTGATAACTTTGATCGGCTTTGTATAGCCACGTGAGTTCCAAATTCACCAGCAGCATCTACAAACATTTTAATATATCAAATAACAATGTCATAAAAAAAGATTTGGATCACTATTTAGGCACATGATAAAATTGTCAACATTAAATTAAAAATAATTTTGTTCAAGTTCATACCTCCTCAATTGCTTCAATTTTTTTATCCATATCCATCTCAAGAATTTCAATTGACCTTTGTAGACCATGTCTTGTATATGCATACCTTGAAAAATATGGACGATAGCGAATGGAAGGATTAAGAAAAAATCCTGCTGCATGTAATGGAAAATCAAGGTTTTTTTTTTTTTTTTTTCCATCTTTCATCAATTAAATCCCAAATTTTTTTATAACACCTCTCTACATTCTCGTGGGCATTGACAATTGCAATTTTTTGTTTTATCCATTGCATCATATGTGTAACCTATTGTTGGTTTGTTATCTCCATCCACAAATCGTAGTACTTGGATTAAAGGTGTGACAATTTTAACGATTTCTTCTAATTCCCTCCAAAATGATGGATTGACTATGGTGCTTCCTCAAGCCACCTCTCCAGTATAAAATAAAATGATGAAAATAATTAGACATATAAAGTTTAAACATATTTTTAATAATTAAATCTATTTAAAGAAAATTTTAATAATATAATTTAACTGTTCAATGAGGCTTTCAATAAGTATGAAATTTGTAGCAAATCTTGTTGCTGCAGGTATAACGATCTCTCCTTTTGTAAAATCCCTCACCATTGCTAGAAGCCTATCATGTTTGTAGATGAATTTTGTCATTCTCTTTGCTTTCTCTGTTAACAGCTCTATGCTTTCCATTTTTCCAAGATCTTCAAGCAATAAATCAAGACAATGAGCCGCACATCGAGTTGGAAATAAGTTAGGCTTCTTTTGCATCAATAGTTTCCCATCTAACATGTAACTTGAATGGTTATCTGTTACAACTTGAACGATGTTTTTTTCTCCAACTTCTTCCACAATTTTATCTAATAACAAAAACATGTTCCTCCCGCTCTTAATTGTATCCGAGACATCCAGGGATCTAACAAACATTGTTCCACATGGTTAGGAGACCAGAAAATTTACTAACGACCTCCCTCATTTCTTATCTTTCCATCCACCTGACATAATTGTGCAACCTGATTCTGTCCAAAAAGCTCTAAATTCTTTCAAATAGTCATTCAAAAGATTGACTTCAGCTTTGAGGAGAGAGCCCCCTAGTTAATGTGGCGTTGGAGGACTAAGGCTGGGACCATATGATCCAATGCTTGACACATTGAGTGAAAAAAAAAAAAGAATCAACTGCATTAAAGGGAATAGCAGTATGATAGAACCAATGTGCAATCATTGTACAAACTTGTTTTCTTGCATTTTTATCGAAACTTGTTTTTAACAATATTTGTGTTGAACTTTTGTTCCTTCATGAAAATGTAAAATTTTCCTTCCCTTTGTCTATTTTGTTTTTAACACCCTCTTCATTTGCATCCCCATTATTATCAACTTGTTTTCCTAACTTTTTTTCTTCTACTTTATGTGCCTTTCTTTTTCGACCAGATGATTCTTTTCTTTTGATGTACTCTTTAATACTTTTTGACACATTATTAGAAACTTTGGCATAGTGTTTTGCATCACCCGGGATTTTTTGCACGGTGTTGCTTTAACTTTGTTATACCACCGGAATAAGTTGGTCCATTATAATTGCATCTTACTTTCTTTATATCTACTGTAATTGTAGTGCAATGTTGCCATCCTAAGTCGAACAAGTGAAATGTATCTACAACTATTGGCTTGTTATTTTGATTTTCATTCGTAGTTTCTTCGCTAGAAATGTCAATAGAAGTTGGTTCCATTAGTTATGAAACTAAAAATTCTTTAAAGCTTACGAAATATCACAAGAAAGAGTGAATAAAATATGCATGTTTTTAAGACGTAAATATTAACATATTAATACTAAGTACTTGCCTAAAAAAGAATCATAAAAAATAATCTTTTATTTTAAACTAATAATAAACAAAGAAGAGATGCTTCATATATAAACTATTAAAAAAAGTGAGAAGAAAATATGTATAAGTTGTTCAATTTATAATTTTAGAGTTGAGAATAATCAAAACTTAATTATAGTCTTAACTTTATTCTTAGACTCTAAATTTATTATTTTATTTGACTAAAAAATGTCTACTAATAAGTGAGCACAGTTTTTCTTCTTCTTCTTTTTTTTTTCTTATTTTTTTTAATGTGTGGGGATTCAAAGCTAAGTGGAACAAGCTCGTACACTTGTGCTCCACTTATATACTTTTTAATTTTATTTTTTAAATTAGGTGCATTAAATTTTGTTTGTTTTATGCCTTTTTGATAATATTAAAAAAAAAAGTTAAGGTAAAGTGATCTTTTAATGTTGACAGGAAAAGACAGACTTTTCTATTCTTTCTGAGTTTTGATAGGAGAAGAGTAGAAGATAGATTTGTCTTCTGTTCTTTTTGAGTTTTGTTAGGAGAAAGATGAATGGTTCTTCAGACTAGTAAAACTACGATTGGGCAACGACTACGATGGGTGATGAGTAAAACCAATAAGCAAAGGGAAGAAGACATCGCCGAAATGGTTACTAACTTGAGTTTGGATGACGTGTTGCGCTTTTGGTGCCATTGAACAACTTGAGTATGTCGTATGCGATTAATGAGTGATCGATTGATTATGATGAAGACTAGAACGATGAACTGTGCTCTAGCTTGTATGCCTTTTTATGATTTTATGCTCTTAGCAAGCTTCGGGCTTAGGGTTTACTTCATTATTTATTTTCATTATATTTGAGAATTAGGAAAGAAGTAATCCATGAGAAACTTTAGATCTAGCTTTGTTTTAAAACTTGTTGAGTTAACTTGAAACTCGATCGAGTTAACTGGACTCAGTAGTATTTTGAACCAACTCGGTTAAAAACTCGGGTTGGGAGTAACTCGGCAGAGTTCGTATCAACTCGACGAATTTCGATCCGATGCAACTCGGTGCCTCAATCCTTCAAAAACATTTGTTGCTAAAATTGATTGTAGATTTTGATATTTGAGGAAGGGAGAAAAAGAAACTAGATCTAAAGTTTCCCATGGATTACCTCTGCCCTAATTCTCAAATAGAATGAAAAAAATAAAAATAAAGTAAACCCTAAGCCTAAAGCTTGCTAAGAGCCTAAGATTCATCAAAAAAGGGCATACAGGCTCCAACAAAGTTCATCGTTTTAGCCTTCATCATAATCAATCGTTCACTCATCGATCGCATATGACATACTCAAGTTGTTCAACGACACTCCAACAATCCAGCTTGTCGTCCAAACTCTGGTTTATAACCATTCCGGTGATGTCTTTTTCCCTTTGCTTATTGGTTTTATTCGTTGCCCCATCGTAGTTTTACTGGTGTGAAGAAGCGTTCATCTTTCTCCTCACAAAACTCAAAAAGAACAGAAGACAAATCTGTCTTCTACTCTTCTCCTGTTAAAACTCAGAAAGAGCAGAAAAGTCTTTCTTTTCCTGTCAACATTAAATAATCACTTTACCTTTACTTTTTTTTTTTTAATAATATCAAAAAGGCATAAAACAAACGAAATTTAATGCACCTAATTTAAAAATAAAAGAAAAAGTGTATAAGTAGAGCACAAGTGTACGATAGCTATGCTCCACTTAGCTTTGAATCCCGTCACTTTAAAAGAAGAAGAAGAAGAAGAAGAAGAAGAAGAAGAAGAAAAAATGTGCTCACTTATTAGTAGTCTTTTTTTATTCAAATAAAATAATAAATTTAGAGTCTAAAAATAAAGTTAAGATTATAATTAAGTTTTGATTATTCTCAACTTTAAAATTATAAATTGAACAACTTATATTTATTTTCTTCTCTCACTTTTTTTAATAGTTTATATATGAAGCATCTCCCCTTTGTTTATTGTTAGTTTAAAATAAAAGATTATTTTGTATGCTAAGTAGCTAGTATTAATATGTTAATATTTACTTTTTAAAAACATGCATATTTTATTCTCTCTTTTTTTGTGAAATTTTGTAGGCTTTAAAGAGTTCTTAGTTTCATAACCAATGGAACCAACTTCTATTGCCATTTCTGGAGAAGAAACTACGAATGAAAATCAAAATAACGAACCGATAATTTAGATACATTTCGCTTGTTAGACTTAGGATGGCAACATTGCACTCAAGGTTTACAATGTCGACGTCGCAAACTGGTAAGACTGCAACATTTCGCCACATTTCGCGACCACTGTTAGCAAAACGCTGTTTAAAACTCCGATTGTTTTCAAAAAAACACGTTTTGATGCTTAAACGTTTTGAACTCCGTTTATAACTTTACGTAACGAAAAAAACGCGTATTTTTCACACAAACGTATTAAACACGTTTTACGTTTAAAACTTTTCAAAAAAACATATTGTCTTTCTTTTTTAGATATGAAAAAATAAATGTATTTATTTATTTTCCATGATTAAGGGTTTTATTGAATCTTTATATTAGCTTTTATCTTTTGATGTGTTATTTTCATTCAGAGGTTCAAGTATTTTTTTTGTTAATCTTTTTTATCTAGTGCTATTGTGATTCAAAGTTTACCAACTCTCTAGACTTACTATGAAATAATAATAATAAAAAAGGCTTTTAATAAAGAGATGAAAAGAGAAATTGACTTTAATTATTCTTTTATTTTTTATTCAATTATTAAATTTAAAATTTAAAATCTTTAATACTACATTATATTTTCAAAAAAAATAAATATTGGTAATATTAAAGTTTCTTATAGTAGTGAATGTAAATTATTTAGGATTGTAAATTAGTTTTTAGACTAATACTATAGTATTTTCTTAAGTTTATTGGTAATTAACTAATAGTTTTACTTTTATGTTAACTTTTTTTTTTCATTTAATCAATGTATTTTTGACGTTTTTGTTTTATTGACCGTTTTTTTTGGCTTCGTCTTTTTGAGTGGAGATCGTATTAAACTTGATATTTTACCGTCTCATTTTTTTGCCGATCACGTTTTGCTAACAATGTTTGCGACATGTCGCGACATCTGGGGAAAATTGGGAAATTGAGGAAAATCTTAGGTTTTGATGGAATTTTGATCCCAACTCGTAGATGAGCATAATTGAGGCCTTAATACATCAAAGCTTGCAAAAAAAATACTCCCTTAATCAAGACCATTTGTTAAGGGGGGTTAGGGTTGATGCTGTAGTGTCGAGCTGTCAATTCTAGACTCCAATTGTACAAAAAGTCAAAAAATAATACATCCAATTAAAGTAGGTAGATTGTTCCTATAATTTTTACTATATATTTATTTATGTTTTCATAATTTTATAGGATTTTTAATAAAAAAAAATATATTTTTTCCCTCATGTCGTAGGGAAAAGGGAAATCTGGTGATTTCCCTTGGATTTCGTGTCCACACTTCCAAAATCGTCGACATGTCGATGACATTGAAAACACTGATTGCACTGCAATTACAGCAGATAAAAAGAAAGCAAGATGTAATTATTGTGGAAAACTTATTCTGGTGGTACAGCTAAGTTAAAGCAACACCTTGCAAAAATCCCGAGTGATGTAAAACGTTGTGCCAAAGTTTCTAATAATGTATCAAAAAGTATTAAAGAGTACATCATAAGAAAATAATCATCTGGTCGAAAAAGAAAGGCAAATAAAGTATAAGAAAAAACGTTTGGAAAACAAGTTGATAATAATGCGGATGCAAATGAAGAGGGTGTAAAAAACAAAATAGACAAAGGGAAGGAAAATTTTACATTTTCAGGAGGGAACAAAAGTTCACCATAAATATTGGTAAAAACAAGTTTCGATAAAAATGCAAGAAAACGAGTTTGTACAATGATTGCATGTTGGTTCTATCATACTGCTATTCCCTTTAATGCAGTTGATGCTGTTTGTTTTTTTTTTTCACTCAATGTGCCAAGCTATTGGATCATATGGTCCTAGCCTCAGTCCTCCAACGCCACATGAACTAGGGGGCTCTCTCCTTAAAGCTGAAGTCAATCTTTGGAATGACTATTTGAAAGAATTTATAGCTTCTTGGGCAGAATCAGGTTGCATAATTATGTCAGATGGCTGGAAAGATAAGCAAGGAAAGACGTCGTTAGTAAATTTTCTGGTCTTATGTCCACGTGGAACAATGTTTGTTAGATCCATGGATGTCTCAGGTACAATTAAGAGTGGAAGGAACATATTTTTGTTATTAGATAAAATTGTGGAGGAAGTTGGAGAAAAAAATATTATTCAAGTTGTAACAGATAACCGTTCAAGTTATGTGTTAGCTGTGAAACTATTGCTGCAAAAGAGGCCTAACTTATTTCATACTATGTGCGGCTTATTGTCTTGATTCATTGCTTGAAGATCTTGGAAAAATGGAAAGCATAGAGCTGTTAATAGAGAAAACAAAGAGAATGAAAAAATTCATCTACAACCATGATAGGCTTTTGGCGATGATGAGGAATTTTACGAAGGGAGTGATCCTTAGACCTGCAGCAACAAGATTTGTTGCAAATTTCATACTTATTGAAAGCCTCATTGAACATGTAAATTATGTAATTAATAATTGCTTTAAATAAATTTGATTATTAAAAATATGCTTAAACTTACCGATAAAAAAAAAAAAAATATGCTTAAACTTTGTGTCTAATTATTTTCATCATCTTATTTTATACCAGAGAGGTGGCTTGAGGAAGATGATATTATTAGAAAATTGGCAACATCAATTTTTGCTAAGGTGACAGAGGGAATTGCAATTGAAAGAATCATAGCCGATCCTTCATTTTGGAGGGAATTAGAAGAAATCCTTAAAACTATCACACCTTTAATCCAAGTACTACGATTGGTGGATGGAGATGACAAACCAGCAGTGGGTTACATATATGATACAATGGATAAAGCAAATTGCGATTGTCAATGCCTACGAGAATGTAGAGAGGCGTTATAAATTTTTTTGGGATTTAATAGATGAAAGATGGAAAAAAAAACTTGATTCCGCTTTACATGCAGCAAGATTTTTTCTTAACCCTTCCATTCGCTATTGTCCAGATTTTTCAAGGTATGCAGATACAAGATGTGGCTTACAAAGGTCAATTGAAATTTTTAAGATGGATATGGATGAAAATTGGAGCAATTGAGGAGGTATGAACTTGAACAAAATTATTTTTAATTTAATGTTGACAATTTTATCATGTGCCTAAATAGTGACCCAAATCTTTTTTGCTGGTGAATTTGGAACACACATGGCTATACAAAGCCGATCAAAGTTATCACCAGGTTAGTAAATTGTAAATATTTTTAATTTATTTATGCACAGATTATTTAAAATTTGATAGTTTGAATGAAATAAAATCCAATCGCAAAAATCAGGTTGAAGAAGTTGAACTCAAAGGAGCTTGGATGCTTTATTAGGGTTAAAGTAGCTCTAGAAACTTGGATGCTTAAAAGTTAAAATCAATAAAGCTTCAAGTTAACCTGCGTAAAAGATTAATTAAATTAAATCAAATATTAATTAAAACTTGAACTAATCAAAATATAAAAATCCACGTTGCACAATGGGCGGGCCCAAGTGGATTAGGTGACCAGGGACCGCCTAGGCTATCTCCTAAGTGGTTAGGTGTTCGCCTAGGCACACTCAGCCTTTTACTATGGTTCAAACTATTCAAAAAATAAGGCACTATCCAAATCTTGTTCGCCTTTTACTATGTTTTCTTTTTAAAGATTGTTGGGAGGTGATCAAACAGGATCTTATGTGGGTGTTTAGGGAGTTTTTTCTTAATGGGGGTGATAAATAAGATTACCAATGAAACCTTTCTGGTGTTGATTGCCAAGAAGTTGGGGGCCAATGAACTTAAGGATTTTGGACCTATCAGCTTGATTACTAGTCTTTATAAGATTATTGCGACGGTTTTGATTGAGAGGCTTAAAGGGGTGATTGGGGGTATAGTTTCTTCGAATCAATTGACTTTTATTGCTGGGAGGCAAATTTTGGATAGCGTACTGGTGGCAAATGAGGTTGTGGAGGAGAGAGAGAGGAGTGGTATTCCAGGGGTCGTGTAAATTGGATTGGGAGAAGGCTTACGATAGGGTGGAATGGGGCTTCATTGATTCGGTGTTAGAATGGAAGGGTTTTGGCATTAAATGGAGGAAGTGGATCAGTGGTTGTTTGTTGAAGGTTTCATTTTTGTTCCTTTTTAATGCGAGTGTTCATGGTCGTTTTGATTCGTCTAGAGGAATTAGACAAGGTGATCCTCTATTTCCTTTTCTCTTTACTCTAGTGGGGGGTGTTTTGAGTAAATTTCTCTCTTTGGCTGAAAACATGGGTCTTATTAGTGAGTTTTTGGTTGGAACGAATAGGGAGCCTGTTTCTCGTCTGCAATATGCTGACGATACTATCCTATTTTTTCAGGCTGTTGAGGAGCAGGCGTATTGGATTAAGGCCATTTTAAGATGTTTTGAGATGGTGTCAGGTCTTAAGGTTAATGTGGAGAAGTCTATCATATCTGGGTTTCATTTGGAGCAGCATCGGATTCAGCAATTTGCGGATTATTTGGGTTATCAAGTTACTCGGCCACCTATAAGATATCTTGGTCTTCCTTTTGGGAATAGTGCCAGATCCTTTTCCTTTTGGTCTCTTGTTATTGAGAGATTTGACAAGAGATTGGGCACTTGGAAAATGAATTATTTATCCTTAGGCGGCAGAGTTACTTTGATCATAGTGGAAAGGATCGGCCGGTCCAACTCGGGATTGGCCAGGAATGAGACACGATCCCTGGCCGATCCTAAAAAACCTAAAAAATCAATGACTTGGACCGATTCCAAGACGGATCGGCCAGGATCGGAATCGGTGAGTCAGACCGGGCGATCCAAACTTGATCGTCCGGTCCAAAGAGAGAGAACGGCCACGTCTTTATAAAAAAAAAAGAAAAAAAAAAGGAAACCTGGAGAAGTTTCCAGAACGTTGAAGAGAGCTCTCAACCCCAAGGGTTTGGTTGTTCACCGATTCCAGAACGTGAGTTGGATCACGCTTACGATCATCGGTGGGAACTAGATCTCGATCATCTGGATCTGAATCTGATTTGGAAAGCTAGAAACCTTTCCCTTGTAGGTTGGGTCACATTGAAAAATTCAGAGAGAAGTTTCAGAGGTGGCAAACCACACAGAGAGAGAGAGAGAGAGAGAGAGAGAGAGAGAGAGAGAGACTTACCACCGGTGCCTTCATCCTCCTTCTTGGACTTGTTCTCCTTTTCTTTCTTCTCCTTCATTCTCCTTCTTCTTCTTCTCATTTTCTTTATACGTAAGGAAATAAACCCTAAGCTAAAATCGGTCTGTTTAGAAGGGTATTTTCTTTTTCCTTTTTTTTTTTCTGATTTTTTTTTTGATTTTTTTTAAATTACGAGTCAATTGAATCGACCGATCCAACTCGGTATCGGACTAGGACGATCCCTGATCCGATACCGAGTTTAAACACTATGACTTTGATTAAATCGGTGTTGGCTAGTCTTCCCATTTATTACTTGTCTATCTTTCGGGCGCCAGTTAGAGTGGTTAAGGTGTTGGAGAAGGCATAGGGGGACTTTCTGTGGGAGGGAGGGGATATTAAGAAAGACCATTTGGTTAAATGGAGTCTGGTGTGTAAGAGTAAAGATGCAGGTGGTCTCAATTTGGGCAACATTCAACGTCGGAATTCTGCTCTGCTTGGTAAATGGTTATGGCGTTTCGACAATGACATGGAGGTTCTTTGGTACAAGATTATTGTAAGCAAGTTTGGGATAGGTTTGAATGCTTGGAATATTTATCAACTTGCTAGAATTTATATGTATAGTCCTTGGAAAGCCATTTCAGCATTAGCTCCTTTTTATCCTATTATTTGATTTGGGGTGGGTATGGGGTTCATCAATCCGGTTTTGGCATGATTTATGGTGGGGTGAATCTATCTTTAAAGTTAGATTTCATAGATAATTTTTGGTGGTACAATATAGGGATGCTGTGGTCTTTGATATTCTTTTATGGTCTTCCACAGGTTTAATTTGGAATCTTTCTTTCAGAAGAGATCTCAGAATTGTTGAGATGGAAGAGCTGTCCAGTATTATTGATGCTTTTAAATTTTGTTTCATTGATCCAGAGTGTCAGGACTATCGGGTCTGGCCTATGGAGTCTAGTGGTGTTTTTTTTTTCCACTAAATCCTTTTTTTGCTTCCTCGGTCGGGAGGAGAATTTGACTCCTCCTTTTTGTGTTTCCAAATTATGGAATGTTAAAGTCCCTCATAGAGTGAGATTATTTTCTTGGACTGCTATGCGTTATTGTATAAATACATGTGATATGCTTCAAAGGAGGAGAGGCAATATGGCCATTTCCCCACATATTTGTTTCATGTGCAGGACCCAAGGGGAGAAAGTAGATCATCTTTTTGTTCATTGTTCAGTGGCAAGAGGGATTTGGACACATTTTTTGCAGTTGATGGGGATGGATTTGGTTCTACAGGAGCATATTGTAGAGTTGTTTGATCAATGACGATTCTGGGGTCTTGGTAAAAGAGGCAAGATTTTCTATGAGGCACTCTTCTTTTCGATCATTTGGGTTATTTGGCGTGAGCGGAATAGGCACATTTTTGAGGAGGTACAACTTTCTCTTGGTTTATCGATTCCATTATGGGTATGGTGGCTAGTTGGATGTCTGTAAGGCAAGAATTTAAGGGCATATCTTTGGATGTTATTGTTAGAAGTTGGCATGAGTTGATTCTTTCCTCGTTAAGATCTTTGACGAAGGTAATGATATGGAAGCCGCCGATTAGGGGTTATGTTAAACTCAACTTTGATGGTTCTTCTTTGGGTAATCCGGGAAGATCTGGGATTGGGGGGTGTTCAGGAATTCAGATGGTGATATTATACATGTTTTTGCTGGTCCGATTGGTATTGCGGATTCCATCACTGCTGAACTAAGAGCCTTGATTGCTGGATTGGTTGAAGCTAGAAAGCTGAATTTGGAGTCTTTACAGGTTGAGGAGGATTCTTTGCTGGTTATTTTGTGGTTGACAGATGTTGATAGATATCCTTGGAAGTATGCTTGCTGGATTAGACATGCTCACCTTCTTTCCAACTGGTTGGGCATATCCTTTAGTCGTGTTTTGAGATCAGCAAATGATGTTGCAGACGCTTGGGCTAGAAGAGGTGTGGAGAGAGTGAATTTTTGAGTTGGTTTGCCTAGGGGGAGGAGATTGAGATGTTAGATGGATAGGATTCTATACAGTTTTCTTTCTTTTTTCATATTTGCCTGTCTCTATGTAATTTATTTTGATGTTTTGTTTGATTTTGAATCACACATCGTGATTCTTTGTTTTCTATGTACTATTTTTTGATGATTAATGAAATTGTTATTAATGATAAAAAAAAAGTAATAGTTCTATGTTACCAAAAAAAAGACCTTTTAATCACTTCAATGGTGGCTTCCATTGTAGTATAAGTCCTTCCATACTGTTATCTAGATTTTGGAGTTACCTTCTACCAAAGTCTCTTTGTCAAAATATCTCTTCCCTGAGAATTCTTTTCCACCCCCAAGAAGTTGAGATGGAATGTTTTTTCGAGAGGAAATCTTGATTGGAATTGTATTACTCTGAAATAGATTTATCCATAATTTTACTTTTTTGTTCAATATTTGCTATGTAACTTTTGCACTAAACACTAAGTAAAATTCTTATGCTTTCTGATGGCTTAATCAACCTATCCTTTTAGGTCTACATATCCTCTTCCAATTGACCAGATGAATTTTTGTTTCCTTGTTCTGGGATCCTTTATCTTTACTTTGATTGGGTTTAGACATTACTTCAGTGATCCATCTGGATTTGACCTGAGGAATTTTCTTTGGATGGAGTTGATCTATCTTTTTATACCAGGTCTTAAAATTAATCTGGAAACATCCACTATTTCAGGGTTTCATTTGGAGCATGATAGATTGGAGCAGTTTGTTGTGGTATTAGGGTGTGGGGTGGTGGAGATACCTATTAAATATTTAGGAATGCCTTTGGGAGACTCTCCTAGAACTTGGCCTTTTGGTAACCCATTATAGAGAAATTGGAGAAGAGACTGGCCTCTTGGAAAATGAACTCTCTATCGTTGGGTGTCGGCTCACTCTAATCCAATCTGCTTTGGCTCATCTTCCCATCTATTTTCTCTCCTTTTGTCGGGCTCTAGTGAAAGTTATTAAGGCCATGGAGAAAATCTAGAGAGACTTTTTGTGGGATGGGGCTGATCATAAGAAGGCTCATTTGGTTAAGTGGGAGGTTGTGTGCAGGTACAAAGTTGCAGTTGCTCTAAATTTGGGTAATATTTAGTTACGGAACTCAGCATTACTCTGCAAATGGCTGTGGTGATATAACAGGGGACACCAATGCTCTTTGGTACAGGATAATTGTTAGCAAATATGGAATAACTGCTAATGAAGGGATAATTTGCCAATCTGCAAGAATTTTGTCATAATCGTTGGAAAGCTATATTTGCTCTAGTCTCATCTTTCTATCCATTGTTACGTTTTGGGGTGGGAAATGGTTCTCAGGTTAGGTTTTGGCATGATTTGTGGTGGGGTGTTTCCGTATTCAGAGTTAGATTCTATAGATTATTTTTGGTTGTGCGTAATGGAGATTCTGTAGTCTCTGATATTCCTTCTTGGTCCTCGGGGTTAGTTTGGAATCTCGAGTTCAGAAGAGATCTTAGACCAGTTGAGTTGGGGGAATTGGCGTCTCTTTTCAAAGTCCTAAATCATTTCTTCATTGATCCTCTGATTCCAGATTCTAGAATGTGGTCCTTGGAACCTAATGGGGTATTCACTACGAAATCCTTTTTTCGATTCCTTGGTAGTGATTTAAACCTGGATCCACCCACTTTCCTTCCTTTGCGGTTATGGTCCCAAGGTTCCTCTTAGAGTGAGGATTTTTGTTTGGACTACCATCCGTTATAGAATTAATACGTGAGACCTTCTCCAGCGAAGGAGGGGGGATTTGGTTATCTCTCCACATTTGTTTCATGTGCAGAAATCATGGGGAATCTGTTAACCACTTGTTCCTTCATTGTTCTGTTGCTAGGGGGGTATGGATGCATTTTCTATAGAGTATGGATGTGGATTGGGTGATGCCAGAAAGTATTGTTGCACTGTTTGGCCAGTGGAGATTTAGAGGTTTGAGTAAGAGAGGGAACATTCTTACGGATTCTCTCTTCTTTGCAATTTTATTGGCCGTGTGGTGTGAATGGAATAGACATATTTTTGAGAATGTGCAGACGTCTTTTGGCTGGATTTTAGATGCCATTTGAGAGTTGGTGGCTTCTTGGATGATGGTTAGGACGGAATTCTGCGATTTTTCTTTGGACTCGATTGTGAGGGTTGGAGCACCATATTGTATGCTTCGGCAGGTCGGGTCAGTCAAACTATGATTTGGAAGGCACCAATTTGCAGTGTCACTAAGTTGAATTTCGACGGTTCTTCTATGGAAAATCCAGGTAATTCTGGAATTGGTGGGGTCTTTAGGAGATCAGATGAGGTGATTTTTCATGCGTTTTCTGATCCTAAGTGTTGCGGACTCTACGACAGCAGAGATCAGTGCATTGATCGCAGGTTTGAGGGAGACTAGAAAGCTGAATCTGAATGATTTACAGGTGGATGGGGATTCGTTTTCAGTAATTTCATGGATTTCCTCTCATGATTTATGTCCTTGGCGGTTTGTGCATATAGTAAGGCTAGCGAAACATCTGAGTTAGGGCTTACGGATCTCTTTTTCTCATGTTCTCAGGTCAGTAAACCAAGAGGCAGATGCATGGGCCAGGAAACGGGTTACAGATGTGTTTTTTTTTTTTCGTTGCTTGGATGCCTGCTGGGAATTCTATGGACATTGGTTGATGATTGGGAGTTGTGGGTACTTTGTATCCTAGTTCTTTAGGTTTTGGCTTTCCTCTCGGTTTCTTTTGTTCTTTGGTTGTTTCTTCTACCATCAAGTTATGGTTTTTTGCTTTTTCTGTTGTTTTTGTTTTTTCATTGGGTTCACAATTCGTGACTCTTTTTACAATCATGTATGTTTTTCACCTTGATTATTAATGAAATGTTGTTAATTATCTAACAAAAAATATATCTGGTTATGCCCTTAGGTTAGTGGAAACAATTCATGATTTATCGTGGTATGATGACCAAGACTGTTTTAATAAGTATTGTTCTACCAGCTAAAGATAGAAGTTTACCTATCCATATCTGGATTTTTTGCTTAATTGTTTTTTAAGTACCAATGCAAATGTCTCCTTGGTAATCATACTCGTGACAAGTGGTGCTCCCAGATATTTTTTTCTGTCTGCCATCATTTGAAATTGCAAAATTGTTCATAAAGACTCTCTTTATTCTGAGGCAACTTTTGAGAAAAGAGAACTGAAGGCTTAGACTTAGCTTTTTTACCTGACATAGGGCAATATAAGTTTCATAGATCCCTAACTTTGCACACCTTCCAAAATACGGTTTTGCAAAATCATACAGTTGTCTGCAAATAAAAGGTGGAAAATGGTTGGTTCTTGTCTGGAAGGTTTAATGCGTACTAGCTTGGTCAAATTTCTCTAAAGTTCTAGATGGCATATCGCTATGGTGAATAAAAATATTTGGAGGCAAGGGATTCCTTCGCCGTATTCCCTTTTGAACTTTTAGAATTTCCTACATGTTTTCCGTTTAAATTAATTGAGAAAGATATTGTTGATACATTCCATAATTTGATTGATCCATTTCTCCCCAAAACCGTATCTTTCAAAACTTCCCGTATAAATAGCTGTTCTAATCTGTAATATGCTTTCTCCATATCTAATTTTAAGATTGAATTGCCTCTTTTATTTTCAAAAGTTTGCAATATTTCACTTGCTATTAGTATTCTATCAACAAATTATTGTTTAGTTATAAATGCATTCTGATGTTGTGAGATAATTCTGTCTAATAAAGGTCTGATTTTGTTTAGCCTTGTTCTAAATAGTCTTGTAGCAAACATTAGATAAGCTATGGGTCTAACTAAAATGGTCCAAACTTTCAGGTCCATTTTGTTTTTCAGAATCACAATTATAGTTGTATGGTTTAATTCTTTCAGCATTTTACCAATATGAAAGAGAGCTGCCACGATATGTCTGTTTTGATTTTGCAATGCAATATATGGAATCATGGTTCGATTGGTGGTAGATGAATTCATACTGCGGAGGCTTATTTAGTGGGTGATTTTCAGTAATTTTAGTAATTGTTTTATGTATATTAGTGATACAGCTCAAAACTTGGGTGTGGGCTGCCTAATTTACATTGTGTGAGCTTTTAGATGACCCTTTTCTAACTACAAAGGTTGGAACCTCATTGAAATTTCTGCCTGTAAGTTTTATAACCATATAAAAGACTTCCATGTGGGTATATGATGGTTCATAGAACTTCATACTTTCCAATTTG
Organism: Pachysandra terminalis; assembly: GCA_031762675.1. NCBI lineage: Eukaryota > Viridiplantae > Streptophyta > Magnoliopsida > Buxales > Buxaceae > Pachysandra > Pachysandra terminalis. The sequence goes on along the minus strand of JAUPMG010112738.1, from coordinate 9,693 downwards.
GTTCAGATATACTTAAATTTCTTGAAAATGCCCTTGAATTTAATTGCTTATCATTTGGGTCTTTGGGCAGTTGGCAATTCACAAGTGCAGTGAGTGTGGACAGCCTCTACCTGAAAGCTATAAGCCCCCTGCTGATGAAGTCTGGACGACTGGAATTTTTGGGTGTGCTGAAGATACAGAGAGTTGTAAGAATCTCAATTTTTAATTTTCTTTTATGAGAAGTATTTTGTTATCCTTTTTATGATATCGAACTCATACTTTTGTTGGTTCGGGATATATGCTTATAATATTTACATTTATTAACTTCTTTTGTAAAATTGTGGTTACGAATGATGTTGAAGTTACAATGGGTTAATGATTGAGTAACTTTACACATGGACCCTGAACTCTTTTTTTTTTTTTTAATTTATTGGGAAAATTACCTTTAACTACCTGGTTCAAAACTTGTAGGCGTCCTGCTGCTTATTAGTTTGATAATTACCTTGGGCTGCTTGTTTTTAACTACCTGGAAATGTGTTAAATATTTACATTTGAATGACTGAAATATCCCTGTTTAAAAGTTTCAAACGAATCAACCTAGAGAGATCCACATCCTCTCATACGCCCCCATTTAAAAGTCCCACTTCTCTTCTCTTCTATATCTCTCCATCTTCCTTCATCACTGTGCAAATAAGTGTCCTCCTGGAGAGAACCCACATCTACATCTTCTCATTCCTCTCACTGGAGAGATCAAAAAAGAAATTTTATGATTTTTAAAAATTAAAAAGACCCAAAATAACAAAAAATCAGTAATAAATATTTGTAGAAGAGAAGGTACTTATATTAAGTTATGCTGTATATCTGTGTTGTACTTTCCCACTCTTGTTGCATAGCTTATCGAGTAAAAGAAATCTCCAAACCCTGTACAAAAGCCGATAGATAGATGAATGAGAGTGTGGTCACCACGATGAGTGACAACTGCACGACACCATCGATAGGAGAGGATGAAATGTAATAGGTGGAACACATTGTTTAGAAGGAAGACAGACCAAGAAAGAGGCCATCTATGGATTAAACTGATCCACGGACTTATCTTTCCCTAACAAGGCCTCGCCATGATCTCCCATTTTAGTTTGTTTCTTGCTTTCCCTCCCAATATATATATATATATATATATTTTTTTTTTTTGATCTGTAAATGTGTGTTTTATATATTGAAAAAGAAGAAACTATGCAAGTGTATGATTATAAGTACAAGTAATTCTACTGAAGTAAAACCTAACTAATCCCAAAATAGCCCCCAACAGCTATCAAATTCTTCAAACAAAATTACGCACCCCGGGTTGCTCAGTTGGTAAGGGCGAATAGGGGATTGTGTGGGTTAGGCACACGGTCTCAAGTTCGATTCCCCAGCTGGGCAGGTTCGGATTTAAGTGGGAGGTCGTGGCTGTGGGTTACTGCGCAAGCCTCCTACTTGGGATTAGTCGAGCCTAAGGCCCGGACACACAAGTTATCAAAAAAAAAAAAAAAATTCTTCAAACAAAATCCCTTGAAATTCCTTGTGAGAAGAAGCCCAAAAGAAAGTAAGGGACAAGACTTTTTCAGTCAGTCTCTCGACTGAAATCTCCTTGCCGTAAAAACTTCTACCATTCTGCTCACTCCAAATAGACCAAAGGATCGCCGTTGGGCAAATGTTCCAGAGTATATCACTTTTTCTCCTTCCCTCCCTCTTCCCTTTCCAATCCCAACTCTCTCCTTCGGCATGGCCCAAAACAATCTAAATCTGAAAATGATGGCTTCCCACAAATGCCGGGCATATCGCAGTGCAGGAAAATATGAGAAGAAGTCCCCTCCTCCCTCTTGCACAAACAACATCTTGAAGCCAAATGCCAACCCCTACTTCTTAAATTATCTAAGGTGAGAATTTTGCCCTCGACTGCTGTCCACAAAAGGAAAGAAATCTTGGACGGTATACTTGTTCTCCAAATTGACTTCCATGGCCCAATTCTCGCCACTCCAACCTTCAAAGAGTTATACATCGAACTGACCGAGAACAGCCCATCTGTAGACCATAACCATGATCTAACATCACCCTCTCCACTGACTCATTCAGAGTTAATATGTTCCAATAGGTCCACTACTTCCTCCACCTCCCAATCTAATAAATTCCTCCTGAATTTCAGATTCCATATCTACCCCGTATCTTCGAAGACTAAATAATTCTTCACCCAAGCGTCGATATTAGAGGCTATTGCCTCCACACCCGGAAATCTGCATAACAGTGTAATATCCCCACACCCTGTATCCTTCCAAAATTTAATCCTGTCTCCCACCCCAACCTTATATCTCACTCCTTTTTGGAACATACCCAAATTGCTGCAAATGGCTTTCCAAAAACCAGTTCCATGAGTGCTTCTACTTGCTCTAGAGCTCTATCCCCCTGCCTCCACACCGTATTTACAACTAATGACCGTCCTCCATAGGCTCCCTCTCTCCAAACCAAAGCGCCACAACCATTTAGCCAAGAGAGCACCATTAAAGCGAGTTAGACATCTCAACCTCAATCCCCCCTCCTCCTTTCCACAACATACTTGAGACCACTTGATTAAATGGTATTTCTGCCCTTCCTCATTGCCTCTCCATAAAAATCTCTTTGAAGCTTCTCAAGTCTTTTCATCACCGAAGTAGGAATCTTCAACAAAGACATATAATACGTGGGAAGATTAGAAAACGACCTTTTTACTAAAATCAACCTCCCACTTTTAGATAAGTATCTTGTCTTCCACGCCGCCAATTTTTTCTTCGACCTCTCTACCACTTTATTCCAAATCTCTTTGGTTTTATGAGAAGCTCCCAAGGGAAATCCCAAATAAGAGGAAGGAAGAGCTCCTATCTTGCACCCCAACCATCCAGCTAGTTGTGTTGTGCCAAATTTTCAACATCCTCGACACCGATCAGCTCTGACGTTATCGGGTTAATATGAAGACCTGAAACAACTTCGAAACACAAAATCACGCATCTCAACGCCCTCAAATCAGTCTGGCTGGCCCTGCAAAGAATCAATGTGTCGTTTGCAAATTACAGATATGAAATGCTAGGCGCTGAAACAGAAACCTGTGCGCCTCTAACAAGCCTTATCTCCTCCGTGCGAACCGACATCCTCCCTAGGTATTCCACCACCAAAAGGAAAAGGAAGGGGGAGAGAGGGTCGCCTTGACGAATGCCTCTAGAACCGTTGAAAAAGCCCACTGAAGACCCATTAACCAGCACGGAAAAACTGGAGTAGAGATGTAGAACTTAATCCATGAAATCCACTTAGCTCCAAAACCCATTCATCCCAAGATGTAAAGGAGGAACTCCCAATTAACGTGATCGTATGCTTTCTCCATGTCCACCTTACAAATCAGTGCCTTCTCCTTCCTCTTCAAAACCGTGTCAATACATTCGTTTGCAATCAATACTCCATCCATAATTTGTCTCCCACCCACAAAGGCATTCTGATTAGTAGTAGTACTAATGAGTTCCCCAATCACCTTCTTAAGCCTATTGGACAGCACTTTAGCAATTATCTTGTACAAGCTCCCTACAAGGCTAATAGGGCGAAAATCCCTAATATCCAAAGCACCCTCATTTGATATAAGCGCCAAAAAAGTAGAGTTAACACTTCTTACAACATTTCCTTTTGCCAAAAGTTCAGCAAAAACACCCATCAAATCTTCCTTAACCACCTCCCAACAATTCTTATAAAAGGCTAAGGAGAAACCATTCGGGCCGGGAGATTTATCCCCCTTCAACTCCTTAACCGCCCCTTTCACTTCCTCCTCAGAGAAATCTTTCTCCATTGCCTCTGCCTCCACACTAGAGATGCCCTCCACCCTCAACCCGTCCACCTTTGGTCTAAACCCAGCTTCCTCTTTAAATAACTTATAAAAACCTTCCATAGCTTTCTTGATTCCTTCCTCTTCTTCCCACTCCACTTCATCCACCACCAACTTCCTAATTGTATTGACCCTATTCCTTGCACTCGCCATCTTGTGGAAGAATTTAGTATATTTGTCCCCTTCTCTTAACCATAAAGCCCTTGATTTCTGCCTCAAACTAATTTCCTCCAACTTAGCCACCTTTTCAAACTCCTTTTTAAGGTTTTCTCTCTCCATCCTTTCTGACCTGCCCATCTCTCCTTTGTCTTCTACCCTGTCCAAATGTTGTATTTTGTCCAAAAACTTACCCAACTTATTCTCCACCCTCCCAAATTTGTCCTTATTCCATTTCTTGATAACTTCCTTCAACAGTTTCAATTTCCTACAAAACACAAAGCTAGGAGACCCTACTACCTAGAAGCTATCCCACCATTCTTTAATCAGCCCCACAAACCCTTCTTCTTCCAACCACATATTTTCAAATCTCAACAGGATCCTTTTGTCCACTCTGTCCTCGTTTAACAGCAAAATCGGCACATGATCAGTGTTGGCCTAGCCAAAGAGACCGCCTGTACCTTTGCAAAGGCTTCCTCCCATTCAATTGAGATTAAAAATCTGTCGAGCTTTGAATTAATCTGGTTCTCTTGAGTATTCGTCCAAGTAAACTCTGAACCCAACAACGGAACATCAATTAGAAGATTCCTATCAATGAAGTTCGTAAAGCTACTCATATGAGCTTCCAATCTGAAGCAGCTGGATCTCTCCGAACAAAATCTGATAACATTAAAATCTCCTCCTATACACCATGGGATGTCCCACCCCCTCTTGTGCCTCTCCAACTCCTTCCACAAATCCTGAAGAAGAGAATGGTTATTAGGACCATACACTGTAGATATCATCTTTAGGTTCCTCCCATTAACCCCTTTCTCCTCCAACACCACTGAAATAGAATATGTTCCAACCTCCGAATGTATTAATTGAAACATTTCTGCCTTCCAAGCCAATAACATTCCCCCTGAAGCCCTCGAAGCTTCTTTATTCACCCATTCCACTCTCCTATGTCCCTATAATTGTAGCAAAACTGACTTATCTACAACCTCCAATTTAGTCTCCTAAAACATCGCTATATCAGCCTTCCATTCCCCCATAGCACCTTTAATCATCACCCTCTTATCCTTACTTCCCACCCCTCTCACATTCCAACTCAAAATTTTTATCCTCATCAAAAACCTGACTTCCCCCCTTTTCTCCCTGAGCTCCCTCTTGGAGAATCCCCTATCCTTTTACAAGGACTAACTGGATCTTTCAAATTCCAATTCAACTTCTTTAATTCTCTCAAAACATTTTTGTTACTCCTTATCTTGTCTAGATGTCATTTTCTATAGCTGAAAATAGTTCAAAATCTTGAGCCTCAAACCCCTCCCAAGAAACTCCTATGAAACCTCCAAATTGAGAAATCATTGTCAAAACCCATTCCGACATTCCTTCAAAATCCTCATCCACACAAACTGGTGAGTCTAATTCTCTGTTCTTCACCTGAAGATATTCTTTTCTGTACAACAAGCTAACGGAGTAGGCCCTTCCTCCTTTTCTGTTTCCAAAAACTTCACTTCGCTTGTAACTTCCTCTTCCCTGACCCTTCAGGTAAACAAATGAGACTAGAGTTACCATCTTCCTCCGTCCCTGAGCACTTCTCCTCAACCCTTTCACACAGTTCATGGCCCCTTATATGCGTGTTAGATCTGTCAGCCAAATCCCCCATTTCTATGACAACGTCTCCTGAAAGTAATTGAGAAAAAGAAAAAATTGAAGGGGAAGACAACTCCGATAGAGACCTAGCTCTCCACATCTTTTTCTCGATCACCTTGTTGTCCATTTTCGCAATATCTTCCTGGACCTTCGAAACGCCCCTACCGCCTTCCCCTAGTTCCAAATTATGTCTAACCTCAAACTTTCTGGTACTGCTCGACCCCTACCATGTTACATCTTGTGCCACCTGCAAATCGAGCTCCGTTGCTGAATCTCCCACTCGAGCAACTTCTCCTCTCTCCACCTCCTCCGCTCCTTTCTTCTCCCCTGTTGGACGAGCTTTCTTCGCCGAGCACAGAACCTCCCAGTTCTCTTCGAATCTTGTAGAAGCTTCCTCACCGTCCGGTCTTCTACTAGCTTCAGCCCTTTCCTTACTGATTAAGACCAATCTCTCATCTTCATCTCCACCCTTGTTAGATCGGGCTTGCTTATGGAGTAAATGAAAAGGCCTCTTCTCGATGATCCCCAACGGGCACAGGCCCAGCATTAAATGATCTGACCAGATCGTCTTCCAATGGGCTCTGATCGGCTTGGCCCAAAAAAACTTTGATTGGTCCCTCCCTCACTCCTGGGCAGGGTCTGTCTCCTTTTAGATGGATCTCCATACCGCCCCCTCACCCTTTCATTCGCCAGCTGTCAACCACCAACCTCTCTCCCGTTTCCGAAAGCCGTTTGAATTCAAAAACCCCTCTCCTCAGGCCCCACCACTTGACTCTACTTGTTTACCTTTCCCAAAATGTACCACCATGTCTTGCCTCAAGAAACGCTGCTTGTTCGCCACGCGTCTCTCCCTACCTTCTCTCCCCTCCACACCTCATCGTCTTCCTCCTCCGAACCGCCTTTACAGACAAAACCAGCCTTAGTAAAATTTGAAGCGACTTCCGGCCTACTCCTGCAAATGGGTTTTTCTTCCCACCAAATCGCACACTGAAAGGACTCGATGCCGTTCCTCAAGAACAGATTTCGCTTCCTTTTCCTCCACGGCGGTTTTCTCACTTGCAAGTGTATCCATTGAAGCTCCGTTCTGTTCTCCGTTTTCACATCCGGACGAACATAACCACCACACATCTCCCCTAATGTTCTAAACACATTCTCCGTCCATAGTTGCAGAGGTACTCCCACCACCCTCACCCATATACGATCGTCCTTTGCTCCCTCACCTCTCCGATTTGGGGACGCTCTCCCTCGAACCTACCCACCAGGCAGCTGCCAAGAATTTCGAGATTAACCGAAAAATCCTCGCCATCACACCACCGTATCGGTCAGACCCTCACTTCTATGGATGGGTTGAACTTGATACCACGACTTCCTTGATCCCTCCTTTGCCGCCCTTTCACTCTCTTCTCTAATGGCAACCTGGACCGAACGAGCTGCATCATTCTTCGTAGTGATAATTCCAGGTGCCACAAATCGATCATCGACTCCCAGACTACCGATACCCACTCTCCAAATCAGACATTGCAGTACATCCTTCCAGTCTTTCCCGTTCATTCCCTCCGAGAAACAAATACAACTAGAGTTGCCTCTCCTTCTAATTTCCAAAAGTTTGATGAATCTGCCATTACCGTTTTTCATAACCTCCAATACCAACATCGAAAAGGCAGCTCTCCTCGACCCTACGACAAACTGCTCCCTCTCCCCCTTTAAACTCTTCTCTAAACCTTGTACTTTCCATTGACAATCCACCACCAGAACCATAATATCCACCACCCTCTTCTTGAATCTCTTAGTTAACCTCAACGCTTCTCTACCGCTAAAGTTTTTCCTCTCGAAGACAAATTCCTTCGTCTCCACCATGAGTGCCGATTTCGATTTCGCCTCCATCACAAAGAGAGTTGTTTCAACCAGAAACACATCCTCGAAGCAATCTTCTTGTACTTGCCCTCCCAAAAATATTGAAGAGCTTTGTGAAAGAAGCAAAAAAGAGAGTTGAGATTTGAATTCTGTCACTTAAGACTTAGAAAAAGAGACAAATTGCAGTGTATAAATAGGAATTTGTTGTTTAAAGCAAGATTGAGCAGATTTAGCAAGAAAAAAACAACGACGCCGTGATGAGAAGTGCGCATTCCAGAAGGCATGAACAAGTTCATTGAATCCACAGGGCGTGAAAGGCATAGCTCTTCACTTAAAAACATTTACCAACTGATAGAAGACCACATCCTCTCATGCCGCAGTAGTGGGATGAGAGGATGTGGATGTGGGTTTATCCAGCAACTTTTTTTTTTCTCTGACCACTTTGTTCTCTCCGGCAAGGGGAAGATTTATTTGCATGGAAATGAAGGAAAATGGAGGGAAAGAGAAGAGAAGTGGGGGTAAATCTGGGTATTTCTATAATTCATATTTAAATATTTAACACCTTTAATAGTAGTTTAAGTTAAACCAGTCCCAGGTAATTAAATATTTAACAACTTTAATAGTAGTTAAAAATAAAGCAGTCCCAGGTAATTATCAAATTTAAAAGCAATGGGATGTCTAGGAGTTTTGAACCAGGCATCTAAAGGTAATTTTTCGTTTTTTTTTTTATTTGTGCCATTTGATGATATGAGTTAGTCTGTTGGTATGATTCACTTAATTGCATATCACATTCTGTAATTATCGATTCTGTATAAAGTAAACATCACAGAAGCTTGATTAAGACGGAACTAAGTAAAAGAATGAGCATCATATTTGTCAACTATAGAGTTTGTGTGTCTTCTATCCCTGTATTCTCCGACAAGTTAAATTCATGGTCATATGATTCGGAAGAGAAGAAAGGACAAAAATGATCATTGGGCTGTTCTCAGTTCATATTCCATACCTCATCTATATATGCTAGTCTTTCATTGTCCATGCACCTGAGATGACCCAGTGAATTTCATGCCCATATGATATGAGATCATTGGATCGTATGTTTCTTTAGCAGGACAAGGGATGAAGAACAGTATCAGCTCTACCAAAAATGGGAAACAAGTAGTGGACTAGGTCTGGGCCTCAGTAAAGGTAAAATTTCTAGACCTGGGAGAGTAATATAAACCCAACAGGAATATTGGCTGCATGGGAGTTTTGAAAGAAAGAAACAGAATTTTTTTGACATAGATATAGATGGCAATTATGCTCTGATATTAGTCATATGTTGATTAAATGGGCCTCAAATCCCAAGGAATTCATAAAACTGCAACGGAGCAACTTCTTGTTGAAGTGGGAGGAAATTAGTTTCAGTTCTGTCATGGAGAAAGCATGTTGTGGCCTTAAGTCCTAGAATTGAGTTGTCTATGTAATGTTTGCTGTACTTTGGTTTTCTCTTTGTGGTTCATCATGGGCTGTTCTTTCGTCTTCATTGTGATACATATCACAATTGATGAAATTCTCTTACTGATATATAAGAAAGGAAAAACTAATAGTTGTATAGTTGTTCACACTGCAATTTAGAGAAGTAAAATATACATGTTCATACACATCCCAACTTGTGTCTAGAACATGTTGGCAGTTGGCACATGTATCATGCTGGACAAATGCTGGCCCACATGCAGACTAATTTGTCAAACCTGATTTGTATTCTACATTAACTAGAAAGGTAACAAAAATCTTTCAAATGTATCCACATGTGTATATATGTATAGAGATCCATTCATTTTCATATTCCCCACACCCAGTCGCTTGATCCTCATAAACGAATGCTGAAAAATTGAGTGTGCACTTTTTTGGACTGGCCCTAGTGAGCAAATGTGCGAATTTTATGTGGTTTTTACGTTGGCAATTTATCTAGTGTAATTGTTGTGCAAAGCTACTAAAGATTACACTGTTTTAAGCATTAAGTACTCAAACCTGAAAATCAATCATTTCAGTTTAGAGGAGCTAAAGAAGCAATATACGGGGAAGGAGTTAATGTGTCAACATGCAAGATTTTGAGTTCTATTGTGATAGCATGTTCTCATGACTTATTCATCTTCTCAGTTACACTCCCTTTTATGCTTATTCTATTGTTCCAGTGTTTTTTAGCTACAAGT
>JAUPMG010112727.1:0-11969 GCA_031762675.1 Pachysandra terminalis | reverse complement strand
AGTGGCTTGGACCGAATCTCTTCCATCAGCTCATCGTCAGAATCGGCGTGCTTTCCCATTAACCTTCTCGTCAGTATTGCTTCCATGATCGACGGGACAGCTTCCACATTATCATCAAAGAACTTCCGAATCTGATTACGTAGCTCTGAAACATAAAAGATTAATGATTCAGTTGTTAATAGTTCGAATGCAAAAACCCTAGACTGAAATAAAAAGTTGATTTTTTCTTTTTCTTTTTTCATGTTTTGTGATTTTTCACTTGATTCTACCTCCGGTGCTAATGTCTTCAACATCAACAGAGACTTCTTTGTTCTGAGGTTGGATTGAACTATTCTCTGAAAGAGATTTAGGGTTTTCGTTTGATGAATGGCTATCAGAGGAAAAGAAACTGAGTTTAGAAAGAGAAATATGGTTTGGTCTGTAAGTGGGAGACTTACTTGTGCATGCGATGGCTTCCTTTAATTTTTTTACTTTTTGGTTGGAAGGGTTTCTTAAACTTGAAGAAACGAAACTGAAAGTTAAGAAATTTGAGGATTTTCCCTTTCTTCCTCTTCTTATCTAATTTTATATTTTTTTTTCCTGAATTTTTTGATTTTTTTTTAAAACATACCGAGACATGTCTTGGATCGGCCGATCCAAAGTTGGATCGGCAATCCAACTTGGTATCAAACCAGGACGATACCTGATCCGATACCGAGTTTAAACACTATGCTCACGACACCTCGATATGGGCGTTGACGATCAATAGATATTCGTGGTAATGAAAGCTGTTTAGCCTTGGCATCGTTGAGACTGTCTAGTCTTGATGCCATCGAGGCTACTGGTCTTAGTACTTTCGAGACTGTATAACCTACGTCGTCGAGCATCGCTTTAGACGGAGGTATGTATTGCCTTCTACGTTGTTGAGCATCGCTCTAGACGGAGGTATGTATCCCCTTCTACATCTTTGAGCGTCGCTCTAGACGGAGGTAGCATCTCCTTCTACGTCTTAGAACATCGCTCTAGACGGAGGTAGTATCACCTTCTACGTCTTAGAGCATCGCTTTAGATGAAGGTAGTATCGCCTACGATGTTATCGAGCATCGCTCTAGACGGAGGATAGTATCGACATCTTAACACTTCCAGGGAGGTCTCTCCCCTTAGGTGTAAATTCATATCGATGTCGACGTCTTACAGTCTCCAGGGCGGTCGCTCCCCTTAGGTGTAGATTCATATCGACGTGTTCACTGAGACGCATCTCTTTGGTAAACGTGAGGCGCACCTCTAAGGCTCTCAAGAACCTGAGGGGTTGTCCCATCACAGGTGGGCTCCCTCGAGTATGATTTGAGAGGATGTCCCATCACAAGTGGGACTCTTAAGAACCCGAGGGGTTGTCCCATCATAGGTGGGCACCCTTGAGTATGACTTGAGAAGTATTTCTGCATCGGCATTCTGTTGTAAAGGGATCTAGCATCCCGCTGTGGAGTAGATGTTAATAGTGGCGTCATTGCATATTCATTGTAGTGTTGATCTTCCTGTGATTTATATAATAAAGGATCATCACAGTATCGCACTACCTTCTCCCTATATCTATGTCTTGGTCGTATATTCCTTGAACCGACCAAGGTTCTTCCTTAGGAAGTTCCTGAGGGTTATCCTCGGTCATAGTCCTGACACGTGGAGGTCTATTATTGAGCTATCTACCCTTACCATTTTTCATATCTACACAGAATATAAGCAAAACCTATCTCTTAAATTCTGAGCTCATATCATGAAAAACACAGGTGCAAATTATATAACACTCTTCTGGTTCTGTCCTTTGTGCATAGAGAAATGACCAGGCAGACTAGTAGAAGATTAATTCAGCTTTAAGAAAGACTATATATGTAAAAATTCAGCATTCCATATTACATGACAAGAAAATATGATCAACACGGACATGAAAAGTTGAATACTAAAAAGATATTAAAGAATCACAATTTTAGATAAAGCCCATACATCAAAGCGAGAGAAAGAAAAGAGGTGAACCACATGTAGAATTTTTCATAGTGTGTGTACTTGCAAATATCCATACCTGGAAAACTAAACCAACAATGGTTGTTCCCGTCTTCCGGAAGGATGGAAGCTGAATGCCTTTCTTAAAGAGCATTTCATTTCTTCTACAGAGATCAAAACTAAAACCACCTTTGGGAGGAACATCTATTGTCGCTTTCGCCATTTCAAAGGTAGCTCTAACCTACAAATAAAAGAGAAAACATGGTTTTGTCAGACCAATATAGAGTAACAGACTAACAGTACTAAACAACACTGGTGTTCAATGATAATTTACCAGAGCCTAAAAACTTCAGGTTAACAGACTTTATTAAATTATAACTCTGGAAAATGCTTATAAGCAAAAAAGGGACATATGCAGTAATGAAGCACTGAACAACTAGAATCACGAACAGGGTTCTAAATGTCGGCGACATGTCGCCATTTTTTACCCTAGCAACACGAAATGTTAGGAGAAATCGCCATATGTCAATTTTCCCTGATGTCGGCGACATGGGGAAAAAATTTCAAATTTTTTCAATTTTTCCCCTATGTCGAGAGACATGAGGGAAAATTTCAAATTTTTTTGAAACTTTGGTTTCCCCTTTTTCCCCATGTCGGCGACATGTCGTTGGCCAGTCTTGGCGACATGACCAGCGGCATTGGCATTTAAAACCTTAATCACGAGCACAAGTTAATGATCATAGATGTATCCAGTTCATCCGGATAAACAAAAGTGTAACCCAAAAAATATGTCACGCATTTTCCGTAGCTTGTTTGTTGTCATGAAACCCCAAAAGGGATTTGCAGTCCCAAAACCCTAGTTTCAAGTTTTTCAGTGTTCATTCATAATTGAAATCCAATATTTTCCTTCAAATAAAAGAAAATACAACCAGCTGACATGCAAAGATCACCATAAATATTGCACTGGAAGGTATGGAAACGAAAAATAAAATGTTTGCACCAATTCTAGATACCCCCATTTACGGATTCTAGGTGGAATAAAACCACTACCAGAAAACCACAAAAAAAAAAAAAGGAATATGTACAAAAGTATATCTATTTTCATTAGATCTGAGAACGGATTAAAGCACGTGAACACAGAAGAGAAGAAAGCAACTGACTTGAGAAAAGAAATCAACACATATTAAAACAAAAGAGAGATTAAAACAAGAGAATAGAACTAACTTGTAATAAAATAGCCATATTAAGATCAATCAATAGAGAATGATAAAAGGTAAAAAGAGAAACGCAATGTGCATAGAAGACGTTTTCATAACCAAAGAAGATTTAAAAGAACCAATTAGAAAGCTAAAATCGAAAGAGATAGAGAGAGTATACCTAGAGGGCTGCAACGATTTGATGAACAGACACTGTTCTTAGAAAAACTCTTGCTTACTTGATTAGAACTCAGAAAATTTCTTGTTGGGCAAGATTTCAAGAACTAGTAGACGCTGGTAAGGGAAGGGCTGTCAATGGGTCGGATCTAAATCCGATACCGACCCGAATTTGTTTAAATTTATCCAATTAAATCGGATCTTTATCCTATTGATGTCCGTCGGATCGGATTTTGATCTGAACAATTGGATCCGTTTATAATCGGATCCGGATTCAGATATTGGTACATCTGACTCAATTAAGATCAGACTCCGATTAGATTAACATACATGTGTAGCATGTTTTCTCTTTATCTTCTTTCTTTAGTTGTTTGAGAATATGTTTTTAATTTAAGTTAAATTACATTATCCATTGATATTTGACAATCTATTTGTATTGCATTTTAAATAATTTATTAATTATTTAATTCTTAAACGTTTTTACTATCGAATTTGAATATATAATCAAATTCAGATATTAGTCGAATTCGAATATTGATCCTATAAATATAATCGGACTCGAATTCAATTACTCATATGAAAGTTCCGTCGGATCTTTAATCGGATTTTGGATAGCATTGAATTTAGTTGGGTTCGGATCATGTGATTCCGGCCAGAATCCGACCCGTTTACAGCCCTACCCAGACCAACAAACATAATGAAAATAAAAAATATATATATTATCCTTACAAAATATAATATTCAAAGCATATATAATTTTATACTATCCTTATAAAATAATTTCTCTTAATTTTTTTTTACTTTTTCATGTAATTTAGGCCGCCCTAAACTCACCCCCCAACTCAATTAATTTGGATCGGCCAAAACCCATCCCCAACTGAACAAATTGAGTTCGGATTGGGTTTGGACTCAATAGGTTAGGGTTCAATTCAGGTTGGATTGGATTCAGGCCCATTGATTTTAGTTTGCATCGAGCCCGAACTGACTAGTTATTTATAACCCTACAAAACTGGCTCCCTCACGATTTGAAAAAAAGTAAAAAAAAATAAAAAAATTCAAATCCATCACCAATCCATTTTTTCAAACCAGCTCCATTTAGAAAGATATCGTGTCTGTATATAGAATGAAGATTTCTAACTTTAAGCTATCTTTTATTAAAAGAAAGAGTAAATATTTATCGATGGGACGTTGCAAAGGGAGATACCTGTTGTGACAAGTATTTCATACGTGAAAGCTTATTTAGGAAACCCCACTTCTCCACATATATAGTAGGTCAACCTTAGGTTATGTAGCATGAGACCATCCCAAGACATTGCAATATGATATAAATCGCCTAAAACTAATATTTTTATGTAAAACTTAAAAAATAAAAATAAAAAATTGAACGGGCATTATTACACATGTAATAATTTGAGTTTTCACGTATGAGATATCTGTCACAAGAAGTATCTCCCTTTGCAACGTCCCACCAATAAAATATTGTGTATATGGCTAACTTAGAAGGTCTCCATAGATGGTCTAGGTTAGTCTGATCGTTCTTTCACTTGGCAATTCGCGGAAAAGAAATCCTAAAATAAATTTTTGTAATGATCCACCGTGTTGGAGTGGATGCCCTAATTCTTACTGTTTCAAATTTTGCTTGGGTTTTCATATGTTGAGTTATCCCCAATACTCTTGAAAAACAGAGAGAAAATCTATTCATCGCATGGATCTATGTAGGTTACTTGTTTAACCCGCCCGGTTGCCATCCTTTTCAATAACTATGATCCTTTGTTTTAAGGCGTGGGTGGACTCAGGTCGGGCTTGCATCCCAATAAAACATTTACTTGTGTGTGTCCATGCCTGGCTTGGCTCGACCTTCGGACTCAAAGGTGTAAGCCCAAATCCGATTCCGCCCGGCCCTACAAATTCAAATGGTTTACTTTTCAAAATTAAAAACTATAAACTATAAATTATAAGGATATTTGATAAATACTTGTAAAGAAACTAAAAGTTTCTAGATTTATATTATATTACATCTATAAAATAGTATGACTATATAACAAAAAGTAAGACATTTGTATTGATAATATAATATTTAAATATATGTAATATAGAAAAATAGTAATTAAATGTAATGCATATATCGGGTCCGGTCAGGTCGGGCCAATCTAACATCACACCTAGCTCAGTCCTAAATCTCGATCAGGCCTTAAATTCTAGCTCGACCTGGTCCTACGGGATAATGACCCTTGCCTAGGGCTGTAAACGAGCTGAGCCAAGCCATGCTTTGCCCAGCTCAGCTCAGGCTCGTAAATCTCTAGCAAAGATCAGGCTCGACTTAGGCTCGTTAAAAGTTTTTAGGCTCAGAGCTGAGCCTAGCTTTGCCCAGCTAGGCTTAAGCTCGTAAAAGCTCGACTCGCAAAAAGTTCAGCTTCTAAAAAATCGACGTCGTAAAAAAGCTTAGATTAATACAAATGTATTAACATTATAGTTGATAACTGTTAACATGTGTGTTTAATATTAATACATAATATAAGATATAAGAATATGAACGTATAATCACATATACAAACCGAGCCGAGCCTACTCAAGCTCGGTTCATGCTCGTTAAAATAATGAGTTTTTTTTTGGGCTCAAGCTCAACTCAAACGAGCCGAGCCTGAGCTGAGCTAGCTCGACTCGTTGACAACCCTGCCCTTGCCCAAGTCCTCCGAAACTTAGGGTCTGGCCAAGCAGGGCTGGCCACCCGAGCCGTTGCCACCCCTACTTAAGAACCCATATAAGGACCTTACCCTATACTTTGATTCATATCTTAGATGTTGTGAAGGGTAAACCAAAGGGCCCTACTAAGATGATTAAGCTTGATTTAATGTTTATTAGCTATTTTTTTTATCACGACTTTTTAGATCGTGGATAAAAGCCTTTGTAAAGTTTGTAAATATATAGGGAAAAAAAAAATTCTGCAAATTAGATGATTAAAAGCCACCCAATTCTAGGCTGCTTTTGGCCCAGCTTGTGCTTTTAGGTAAGAACTCATTGGATAAGTGACTCAATGGAAGCACTTACACACACCGGCAATAAGCTACTTATTTCACCAAAATAGTATTTAGTAAATACATTTATTTAAGTGCTTATAAGAAAATAAGTGTTTCTACCATTAAAAGAATTGCCTTTAAAGACTTATTACAATAACATTGAACAAGCCATTTGTAATTTTATATTAATAAAATTTTATGCTACTCAAATTACCCTTTTATAGCTCTTCTACAAATTGATGATATTGTGATCACCCATTTGAACGTGACTATTTGGTAGGGGTAGCAATGGGTTGGCTTATGTCGGGTCAGATTGAATTATGGTCAACCTAAGATCCACCCATTAAATAAATGGGTTACTTGGGTTCAAGATTAAATAAATGGGTTACTTGGGTTCAAGGAGGTTGATGGGTTTACAGCGCAAATCTGTCAACCCAATCCAAATCATTTTATTATGTACAAGTTTGGGTTGACAGGATTAAAAAAAGCATTACAAAAAGAGCATATACTAAATAAAGTATATAAATCAATTCAAAAAAAAACATAAACTAAATCTAGTTCATTGTCAAGCAAAAAAAAAAAGAACTCACATGTAATCAACTAAAATATATATGGCCACCATCATGTGCAAGCTTTATAGCACCTGCAAGTGCATTTCTAAAAGATCCCATTTCCTGTACTAGTTGTTGAACAATATCATCTGGATCCGATTCTTCATAAACCACTATGTTCTCATCTTCAGACATATAATCTTCATCATCGTACTTTATGAAATGCTCATCATATATTGCTTCCTTTATAATAAAATTGTGTACGACCATTGCTACCACAACAATGTAAATCTAGTTCATTGCCAAGCAAAAAAAAAAAATCTCACAATTAATCAACTAAGATATATATGGCCACCATCATGTGTAAGCTTTATAGCACCTGCAAGTGCATTTCTAAAAGATCCCATTTCCCGTACTAGTTGTTGAACAATATCATCTGGATCCGGTTCTTCATCAACCAGTAGGTTCTCATCTTCAGACATATAATCTTCATCATCGTACTTTATGATTGCTCATCATATATTGCTTCCTTTATAATAAAATTGTGTACGACCATTGCTACCACAACAATGTATTTTTGCGCTAGAAATGCATATGGATCTATCAATTTTAAAATTGGAAAGCGTGCCTTCAAGACACCAAATCATCTCTTAATTGCATTCCGCAGTGATGAATAAACATGAATAAACAACTCTTTTGCCTCCTTAGCTCAGCTACCACGTCAAAAGTCTTGAAAAAAATAGCGTACTCCTCAATATGTTGCAAAAACAAAACCACACATATTGGGATATCCTACATCAACAACATAATATTTTCCTAAGATTATGAACAAAAGTGTATTATGCTCAAGCATATTTTTAATTATACCTCATAATACTTACCAGATGGGGCGTGCGAAAAATTCAATTTTGGGTTGCATATAGCTTCTAATAAGATACATGAGTCATTAGCTATGCCTTCCCAACCAGTATAAACATATGTGAATTGCATGTCAAAAGAGCATACAACCAAGGCATTTTGTTTGCAGTCACTAATGTGTGCACCATCAAGTGTTCCAATGCAATCCTTTATATCGAAAAGTATACATAAAGATTTATGATTTCTTCAATTAAAAAAAAAAACACATAGAATTTTTATTCAAAAAATTCGTTATTTCCTTGAAAAATGGCTAATATCTTTTTTGTATATTGACAGGGACCTCAGAAAATGAAGGAGGTATTATAATAGACATTGAAAATTTCACAATGACAAGCAAAACATTATGAAGTGTCAACTTATGGTTTCACCTAAATGTATAAACCTTTCTTGTAACATTTTGTTTTGCTAATTATGTCCAATAACGATCATAAAAATAGCAAACTACTCTTCCAGACTCATCTTTAGTGTATCTCTTAACAATTTACTTTCCTTAAGAGCATCACAGTCATATAAATAGATGGTTCTCCATATGAAACATATTTGTGATCACCATCGGGTCAGGTGGATACTAGGTAGATCGGGTTGAATGGGGATGGTTTGAAGGCTTTGTTGAGCTGCTGCTTCTGTTGCAGCAACAACAATGTGGAGAGTGAAAAGCAATAGAACAGGGGTATTGGGTGATGGGATTGGAGAGAGGGAGGATGGGAGTGGTGTTATAGGTTTTTAATGGAGTGTGGTGGTGCGGGTGGGCCGATGGGGTCGATTAGAACAGAAGGTGGGACGACAGTGGTATTGAGTTGGTTTTGGTGGAGGTTAGGTGTTGAACGGGTGTTGCAAAAGGCCGATGGGGTCGATGAGAACATGAGGTGGGACGACAGTGGTATTGAGTTGGTTTTGGTGGAGGTTAGGTGTTGAACGGGTGTTGTTGCTGCTATTACAACAACAACGATGGAAGAAAGGGAGGAAAAGTTACGGAGAGAGAAAGAAGGAAAAAAGAGAATGAAGGTGAAGAGAAGTTGATTCATAACAGAGGAGGAGAATTGGTAAGGAGGTGAGGTTGCTTGTCTCGTGAAGAGGTGGAGTTGTAGGCTTGCAGTCGTGGTGGAGGAGAGTTGTTTTGGGAGAAAGAAATGGTGGACAGAGGTGTTGTAGATCAAGAGAAGGTTGGAGGAATCGATTTGAGCTCAGATGAGCTCTGAGGAGTTCAGATCCGATGAGGTTCAATTGTGTTCAGATATTGAAGTTCAAATCTGAAGAAATGATCAGATTTGCAGCTTGAAGATGATTTGAAGCTTGAAGATCTAAGTTGAAGCTTGTAGCTCCGACTTGGAGGAGTTTAGATGAACTTAGGCTTGATTGAACTATGCTCAAATTGCTTTCAGAGTTGATCAAAGGAGTTCAGATAATTCAGATCTGATGTATGAAGCCCAGATTACTTCAGATCATATCAGAGCAGTTGAAGGTTTAGATGAATTCAGAGGATTGTTTTGAACTAATGAAGGAGAACTCATATCTGATTGAGTTTGTTCAGGCATGAACATAGTGTTTAAACTCGGTATAGGATCGGGGATCGTCCCGGTCCTATATCGAGTTGGGAAGAGTTTTAGTGGGCTAAGTAAGTGAGAGAGAGAGAGAGAGAGAGAGAGAGAGAGAGAGAAAGAGAGAATCTACCTCTAGCCTTGGACGTCCAAACAAGGGAGGAAGGTTTTCTGGTTTTTGGCTCTGCAGAAGAAGAAGATGAGGAGACCATATGGGAAGAAAGAGAAACCTGAAGTGATGGAGAGAGATTGGAAAGCTTATTGTAGGAAGAAGAAGTCCAGAGAGAATGAGAGAAAGAATGAAAAGAAAAGAGAGAGGGATGAGAAGAAGAGAGAAGAGAAGAGAGCTAGGGAAGAATGGAAGAGAATCAACAACGTTGGGAAGAAGCCCAGGAAGAACAAGCAAAAGAAAGAGAGTGAAGAGGAAGTCGGATACGACGAATATGAAGAAACTGATGATAATGACAATGATTGGCTCGAGGAATGAGACAAAGGGAAAAGAACTCGGATGAGACAAGACCTGAAAAGACAGGAAAAGCTGGAAGAGAGTAGAGATTATTACTGATCTAGATGAGGTAGGGACTTTCTTTGATTTTACGGTGATCATGTTCTTAACACTTGATTAGATTAAGTTAGAATGATTGTAGGATGTATTTGGAGATTTATATTTGAAGTTTAGAAGCATAAAAATGCCATCTTGAGACCATGGGCATGAAACCCTAGGTAGAAAACTGAATATGGGTAGATTTCTACGTTCGGTAGGTATCTTGGTACATACTGAGAGATCTACCAAATGGTTCGGTAGGTCATTCGGTACATAGCGAAACACCTATCGAGAGTGGGTAAACTCTCGGGAACATTTACCGACACTCGGTACATACCAAGGCATCGACTGAGGCCTTCGGTACATACCGAAGCACCTACCAAGAACCACCAAACTATCGGGAACATCCACCAACGTTCGGTACATACCAAACCATCGACCGAAGCTTTCGGTAGGACCTTCGGTATGTACCGAACACCTACCGAAGCTCAATTGCCCTCCAATTTTGAGGGTTGATCCCTGGATGTGTTGTGCACATGCCTATGAGGTTGGTTTATGTGCAAAAGTTGTGGACATGGTCAAATGTTTAAAGTGTGCAATAAGGTTTGAAATTCAGCAATATGGAATAACCCTGGATGAGATCTAAGGTGATTTTGACTTGAATGAGTTGGATAAGTATACTGGATTATATGATAGGATCAGGATTATTAGCAATGTTTGTATATGATACAATATGATCTGAGTGGTGCTTGTAGCATTCACTGATTAGGGTTGTGTTTAATCTTATGGCATCGTTTATTAGGAGTGATACTGATATATCCATTACTTGTATGTAATTGATTGTAATATTGTTTATTATAAGTGATGCTAGGAGCATCCATGATATGATTGAGAGTGGTGCTGGGAGCATCCATAGATAGTCAATGGGATTGACTATGTTTTGTGATTGGAGCATTATTCCATGGGTGCAAGTCCCAAAAATCGTGGTCACTAGGGCATTATTCCGTAGGTGCAAGTCCCTAAAATAATGGTCATTGGTTCTATGATTGGAGCATTATTCCGTGGGTGCAAGTCACTTAAATAATGGTCACTGGAGCATTATTCCGTGGGTGCAAGTCCCTAAAATAGTGGTCAATGGATTGAATGCTTGTGTTGGACTATGTCTGATAAACCATTGCATTGCATCATTTGCTGCATTCATTGTGCATAACTGCATTATATCATACTCATCTCATTGCACTTGATTGTTTGATTGTGTTTGTGCATGTGTTACATTAATGATTGATTATGTGTTGTATGACATGGTGAGACCATGTGGATATGGTGTATTAGCATGGTGGGACCCTGTGATCACTGTGAACATAGTGGGACTATGTGATTGATATAATATTTGCATGATCATATTACATGGTGGACTATGAGTATGTGTTTGTATTGTATACTAGGACTATGCATTGTTTATTTAGCATGGTGGGACCATGTGATTGTTGTTTGTGAGTATAGTGGGACTATGTGTTTATTATGTATTACTTGTGTGTTGTATTACGTGGTGGGACCATGTATATGTGATTGTTGTTTGTGAACATAGTAGGACTATGTCTTTATTATGCGATACTTTTTTTTTTTTTCTTTGAAGGTAAGCTTGAGTTTATTTATAGAGGGAAATATTACAATACATGCCAAAAGGCAAAAGTGTAGCCCAACATAGACCACTCATAGCAACCAACTGAAACCAGTGTGATGTGAACTATCACAACCTCGCAACACATTACACTATATTAGGACTAATACTCCAATCTTGAAGAAGCTTTATGTTTTGGCATGAATCTGGGAGGTACAGCAGGCCTTGGCTGGTATGGACATTCTGACATCCTCTATGGAAGCCACCAAGAAGTCCTGGTCCTTGCAAGTATCCATGAAGATTCTGGAATTCCTCTCTCTCCAAATGTGGTAGATGGTAGCACATAAGCTGTCACGACCCAAACCCGATAGATCATTTCGATCCAGAGGGGCCTAGCATCATGACCTTCACTTCCTCAAAAGGAGAGTGGTGG
>JAUPMG010112716.1:0-11692 GCA_031762675.1 Pachysandra terminalis | reverse complement strand
AAAAAAAAAAAAAAAAAAAGACTCCTGTTCTTACTTTGCACATCACTTTCCCTTCCTACCCTTATGTCCTATTTTTTGTATCCATTTTAACCCTCTACTTCCAATAAATTCTCCCCTACATCCTATTTTTTTCCTTGGTCAAAGTAACATCTGTCTAAGTGCATATTTGAATGCTAGTAAATTTATTTGTTTCATTTGGATATGCATATAATATTATCTCTAATTC
This sequence comes from Pachysandra terminalis, assembly GCA_031762675.1. Classification (NCBI taxonomy): domain Eukaryota; kingdom Viridiplantae; phylum Streptophyta; class Magnoliopsida; order Buxales; family Buxaceae; genus Pachysandra; species Pachysandra terminalis. The sequence goes on along the minus strand of JAUPMG010112716.1, from coordinate 11,466 downwards.
TATTAAATATTTATCATATTAAAAGTTATTTTTTTTAAATAATTAAAATATTTTGACACTACACCCTCATCCTTAATATGTAAGATTATGTACTTCTTAAAACATGTAAATTACCAGCTTATTTTATTAATTTGACATATCATACCAAACAAATTGTTGAAGCCAACATTACAAGGTCTTGGTTTATCAGGTATTGTTTTATTTTGTCTTGAAATTGAATGCCAAACTGCAATTTGTAACTCACATCTTTTACCACTTTCGCACGTGCACTCTACTAGCCCTAATAAAATTTAATATCTACAAGTTCGACGGACCTAAGCGGTTCAATCTGCTGTGGCCAGAACGCGTAAGCCAGTACGAGTTTGTCTCTTGCTCGAATTAAAATTGTTTCTATTTAAATTCTCGTTGGGTTTGCCGTTCGATTTAAGCTACGCCTTCACCGACCCAACAAGGAACGGAACTTCTAGGATCGATTGGATTTGGATGAGCTATTTATATCTCTACCTACTTAATTGTCTCTCTTCATCTCTCTCTCTCTAGTGTGAGTTGCAGAGCTGTTCTTTCTTTGGGTTGAAGAATCTTAAGGATGTTCGGTTGCAGTTCTCGTAAGTGTTTCTTGAACTCTGTACTTCGAGTCACCCTGTAATGAATTTGATATCTTTTTGCATGCTTTTTTTTTTTGTTGCGTGAATCTTTTTTCTTCTTTTTATGAATTCTGATAGATTCTTATTTCGATGTATGGAAATCCCATTCTGTTCATCTTTTGGATACATCTTCTATATTTTCCGTTTGACCAACAATTGCCTGGCCTTTTACGTTTTTGAGTACTCTCCCATGGAGTGATTCTTTCTGTTGCATGTCATATTTTTACCGTTTCATATTTTCCAGATCATTGCTCATCTTCTTCATCATTTTAGCCATTATTTCTCTCCCTCTCTATCTCTTATTCTGGTGATTATATGTATAATTTCTATTGATCATCTTCTGGGTCATCATAAATGCGTTTTGTTCTTTCTCATTGGGAAAATTAAGTGTTTTGTTCTTTCATTGCGTTCACTGAAGATTCTTACTGTTTTGATGTTTTCTTATGCCAAATTGTATCTTGAAGTGACCATGGAAGGCTTGTTTCCAGATTATAGTGTAATCATGGTTTCAGCTAACAAAATTTTTTCATGGTTTACTTGCTATTATTGGTAAATTTGTTAACTTGATGTTGTAAAGAAAAAAAAAAAAAACAGGATTCCTTACCAATATAAAGTTTTTCATCCGAAAATTTCAAGATGGGATAGCATGTTATTCAGCTTTTAGTTTTGTTCAAATGCCTCTACATTCAGATTGTAGTGATAGGGTTATGTCTTGCATTTTCTGGTGCTTGCCCCTCCCCACAATGCTTTATATTCATTCTTAATTTCATGCATGTATTTTTTTCATTTATTTATTTGTGAAGTGCTCTTCTACCATTTCGTTTGAATTCACTTGTAATGGTTGGTGATTGTTCTTTTACCCTCTTGACAGCTTTTGGGCTGCAGTCTAGTAGTCCATTTGGGTCCCCACCAATTTTTGGTCAGAATAGTAATAACAGCAACAACCCTTTCAATCCCAACCCAGTTGGTAATACAACACCTTTTGGTTTACAGACAGGAGGGTTCATATTTGGTGGTACTTCAACTGATGTATTTGGAGCAACTCAGTCTTCGTCTCCTTTAGCTTCTACTCATATATTTGGGGCTTCCTCATCACCAGCTTTTGGAAGTTCAGCTCCTGCTTTTGCTGCTTCTTCAACTTCTGCGTTTGGTAGCTCCTCGTCTTCACTTGGTGGTAAGTACATTTTGAAGTATTACTATTGTTTCCTTTTCTTGTTTGTGTTAGCTACTTCTTCTCGTTCTTCACCCATACCATGACTTGGAAAAATTTCATTACACAATTTATTGGTTTCTGCTTCTGGTGGGACCTTCCCTATGCAATTGAATGGCTGTCTTTTGGAGAATGTCGTCTAATATCATTGATTTTTAGCTCCTAAATTTTCACCTATTACTATGTAATTATGTAATTAAGTTGAGGACATGTATCTTGTGGTGTGTGTATATATATTCAGATGTATGATGTGAGTAATTTTGCAATGGTTGCTATGTTCATGTGAGTAATTATATATATATTCTTGATATCGATTTACGATTTTGAGCATGTTATGGTGAATACATATAATTAACTTTAAGGTAATGAGTTTGCAAAATACTTAAAGGTCTAGCCTCATAATCTTCACTTGGGTAAATACTCCAAACTTTAGTCAAGAAGTTGCCGTGAAGGAGGAGATGATTTACAGATTTGGGGGCCTCCTCCTATAGAGAGAACCAATACTTGGGTAAAAATAATGAATATTTATAGATCTTTATCTTTGAGAAAGAAAGAGGAAACAAATAGTAGGCAATGGGCTAATAAATATAGGGATCACAAGAGTTCATTTTGATGCTGGAATCTATTACACATTGTGCATGTACATGTTTGTGATGATTGAATATTTTTCTTATGTCTGTATGTAGTTCTCTTAATTAAATGATTCATAAAATTCTTTGTTAATTATTGATCAGAAAAAAAAAATTCTTTGTTAATTGAAAAAGTTTTCAAATTTTCTTTTATCATTGGTTCATTAGTAATTTTACCATTAAAACCAAAAATTGAACTTGATTCCACCCAAATTTTTTTATTGATCTCTTGGTGGTTGTGTTATGACTTATGAGATATGATTGTGAAGGGGATTTTGAACCAACGTAGCTACCTTCAAAATCTAGCAATTTTCTCTCTGCAGTATCCTTGTGTTTTTGTTGGTTTTACTTTTGTAGTTTGATAAGAGTATGACCAAATAACCAAAAAAGACAAGCTTTTTGTTATCCTTTTGTTTCTGTTCATTTTTACCTTGTGTTTCTTCCTTGATGAAGTAACCTTGTGGAGCTTCTATGACCTTTTTTTTTTATCAGATTTGTTATTTTGACTTTCCTCTTTAAAATTCCCCCTCCTCCATAATAGAGAGCTTTTGTGCTTTTTGAACTGTATTTATGTTTTACTTTTCTGAATATTTAATTGTATTCTTTGTTTTTTTCCTCTGTAGGTTCTTCTATATTTGGACAGAAGCCTGCCTTTGGCGGTTTTGGGTCAACTTCTACGCAAAAAAGTCCATTTGGAAGCACATTTCAACAAACACAACCAGCATTTGGGAGCAATTTGTTTGGTTCTTCCACACCATTTAGTGCATCAAGTCAACCTGCATTTGGCGGTACTAGCACCCCAGATTTTGGTGCCACAAGCATCCCAGTCTTTGGTGGTACTAGTAGTCTGACAATTGGGTCAACAACAACTCCAACATTTGGCAGCACAGGCACAGCATTTGGTGTCTCGAGCGCCCCAGCATTTGGAGCTGGTGGTGCATTTGGGGCTTCAAGTGCCCCTGTTTTTGGTAGCAGCCTATTCGGAACAACTCCGTCTTCTATTGGAGCTCAGAGTTTGCCATTTGGTGTTTCGAGTACTGCATTTGGTGCTTTTAGTACTCCTGCATTTGGAGCTTCAAGTACTCCATCCTTTATTTTTAGTTCTGCTCCAGCTTTCGGGCAATCAACTTCTGCTTTTGGTAGCATCCCATTCTGAACTACTCGGTCTTCTATTGGAGCTCAGATTTCTCCATTTGGTGAGTTCTTTCCCATTTTCTAATTTGTTATACCATGCAAACTATAAAAGGTTGCTTGGAATACAATTTCCATCTCGGAGTATAAGATCTTGAAGTTTGCACCTTGTTTATTATTCTTATCCATTATTACTAAGCTTTTATTTTTTTTCCCCAAACGTTTATGCAGGTGGTCACACTTCGACAAACACACGTTTTGGGCAGTCGAATTTTGGAGGTCAGCATGGGGGAAGTAGAGTTGCACCTTACACACCAACAACTGAGGTAGATGGAGGCAGTGGCACACAACCTGCTGGAACATTGGAGTCAATATCGGCCATGCTCATATACAAAGATAGAAGCCATGAAGAGTTGAGGTGGGAGGACTATCAGTTGGGAGATAAAGGTATGCTTTACTGGCATTCAGATATTATTTTTTTTCCTGGCTTTATTGCAGGAAATTCACATTGGTTAACTCTTATAATTCCAAACTACAGGTGGGCCCAGTCCTGCTGGTCGGACTGCAGGTGGGATTGGCTTTGGGACATCCACTGCACGGTCAAACCCTTTTGATCCTTCACTGACTCTTAGTCACGCATCTGTGAACCCCTGTTCAACCTCAACATCTTCCTACTCCTTTGCTCTGAAAACACCGGCCTTTGGTGCTTCTGGCTTTGGAACCTCATCTTCTACTGCATTCAGCTCATCACCTTTTGGTGCATCATCCACAGCAAACCCTTTTGGGACAACTTCGTCATCTACACCTTCTATATTTGGAGCATCATCGATCCCTGCATTTGGACCCAGTTCGTATCCATCTCTTTTTGGTTCATCGAGCTCGTCTGCATTTGGTTCGTCCCCTTCTATCTTTGGTTCTACTTCAGCCTGTTCACATATCTTTGGCTCGTCTGCTATGTGAACAGCTCCGGCGTTTAGTTCTGGTTTCAATTTTGGTAACACACAGTCATCCCCATTATTCCATTCTACAACACCTTCACTCAGGCAGACAAATTCTGCATTTGGACCGAGTACATCCTCCTTTGGACAGAGCATCACTCATTTTGGTCAATCAAGCATATTCAGTACGCCACCAACTTGGTTTGGGGGAAACTTGTTCTCGACCACACCATCCTTGCCTTCCATGTGCAACACAGGGGGTTTTGGTCAAACAACTGTAAGTCACTAATGAACTTGTATAATTACTTTTTATCAATCGGCATCTTCAAATTTCCTTGTTTGATGTTATGATGAAGCCTTAGGCATTTATTGTATAATACCAAGAGAGTGATATTACATATTCATTGCTTGTATTTCAATGTTGTTGGTCGTCATTTTTGCGGTCTACAGAATGTGAACCTTTAAACATGTCATGTTTAATCTATTCCTTTTTTGGATTTTTCAGTGCTTCGTTCATTCTGATTCTACGTTATTATGTTCTGGCTTTACTGTGTTGCATAAATTTATTCCTCTATGCTATCTACATATGCAGACTTCGCTTTCTACTCCTTTTCAACCAGCCCAACCTGCACATTCAGCTGGTGCCTTTTCTTTTGTCAACATTGGTCAAACACAAACAGGTAAATTAGGATGATTTTACTCTGTTATCTGTTTCTCTGATGTTAACCTTCATTATTTTAATTCCAGTTTCTAAAATTTGCCTATTAAAAGAGAAAAAAAAAAAATCAGTTTGCTAACATCAACGATTTAGTGCCATTTCAGCAGGTTCGAGTGGTCGTAGTGGTGCACCGTGCATTTTTGGTCAGGGGACTTTTTGCCAGCCGTATGTTTCTTCTCCTGTATATTTGCATTCTGTTCATATTCCATTGGTGTTGACCATCCAAAAGAATTATCGATAGGGGTGTCAATATGCTTTGTAATTTTGCATTATGTTCTTATTCCATTGTTCTTGACCATCCAAAAGAATTATAGATAGGTGTGTCAATAAAAACCAGTGAGTGGGGGAAGGGGAATTTTCCCACGTCAGTGGGGAGACGATCCCCTCCCCCAACTTCACTGTTATATTATGAGCCGCCACTCTCTACTCAAGTATTCACCCACTGGGATTTGGGTTCTTGGGCCTTAACATATTAATTCAAAAGTCAAGTCTTATTGAAAAACTGGGCCCTTAAATTTTTACTGTAAATTTGGGCTGACCGGAGCCTATGCCCTTATATTTTATACGAGCCTGAGCGTAATCCATTACTAATGAGTCTGTGCTGAACTAGACAAAGTTCAGCTCATTACTTGCTTTTATTTTCTTATATTATTTCATTAAATTCAACTCAATTCTTACATCCTTCCTCACTTCTCCCAAAGGCCAAATCCTATATTTCCATTTATAGATCCTTCTTCATGATTTTTTACTTCCACTTGCAAACCCCTTAAACGAAAAACCCATGATTATTATTCCTATATTTCCATTTATAGATTTTGTCCTACATCACTAGGTTATTAGGATCATCCAATAGGTTCAATCTTTATTGTGAGTTATCTTTGTTCTATGCCAGTTTAATCGTGCGTTTCATCTTGCACTGCATCATTTTGTTAATTGGTATTTTGAAACAGAAATGAATGCAAATGTATGCATTAAATGCTTTTTTCTTGTTGTCGTTGTTGTTTGGCCTTTTTTTTTTCTTTCATATATTTTCTTTGATTTGTTCTTCTTACTCCCTGTTTCAACTTTGTGTGGTTCATATTGATATGTGTTAACAAATCTACTCAGAGTACTGTGGTTGTTCAGCCAGCACCTGTTACAAATTCTTTTGGAGTTTTACCTGGACTGCCTCAAATGTCAATCAATCATCCATCCTCAATTCAATACGAATTTCGAGCATGCCAGTAAGTCTTATTGTCTAGAACCTTCTCTAATTATGTGTAAACAATTTTCACTCATGGAAGCCATTAGAAGGGCTTTTGTCCATTTTTTTTTGGTAAATATGTAACCATTAGAAGTTCATTAGGCAAAAGAAAAAAGGATTTATATAAAACCAAAGCTTTATTTAAGAGAGATGTTGGGGGGGGGGGAGAAATTATATAAATGACCATAAATAAAGTACCTCATCTAAATTGCATTACTTAAACTAATAAAGATGCCATTTTAATTGTTGACATATTTGTATACAACTGTTGCTTAATTGTTGAATGCAGGTGCCATTTTCCAGATGAAGGAGCACCTAGCAGAACAAAGGCAGATGCACTTTTCATTCCAAGGGGGAATCCAAGAGCACTGGTCATTTGTCCCTCAGAACAGTGGCCTTCAAGGGCTAGTGCAGAGAGAATGTCTATTCAATCAAAATAGTAAGTTCCTCTGTTTTGCACCCTATATGGTACATCTATTAAACACACTACTTCTCATTTTATCATGGATGTGCTAGTGCTCCAAAATTTGTTTTGTGTATACAATCCATGGATGGCATGCGAAAGGAAAAGATGAGGGTTAGAGAAGGATTTATCCAGGTGGTAAATTATGTATCCTGGTAGCAGGTAACTACTGGAATTTTGATGTTGAGAACGTAAGGGTTTGAAAAATACCAGGGTGGTTAATCAAAGTTCAATTGGTAGCATTAGTATATACTATATATGATGTTCCCATGGCTAAGTTTTCAGTTTCTTTGCAAAGTCTGTTTACTCCTTGCTGTAAAGATCTTCGGCACCACTCAATACGAGAGGGACTTGATTCCGATTGGCAGATTGAGCGATTGCATTTATTTCTTTATTTTTTTTGGGAATGAAGTGGACGTGCTTGGTTTAGGAACTTGTGTTGTTTTTAATATAACTATATCGTCAGCAATTGAAGGAGCATATATATTCATTAGCTTATGCCTATTGCCTAGTGTCATGAGCAAGCAGGCATTTATTTAGTTATTTATTTATTTATTTTTATTTTTTTGGTTTCCCAATAATAAAAGAAGAAGGAGAAGAAAAAGATTATAGGTGGTGTGCATGCAGTTATTTTCTAATGGACAACACTGCAAGATGCAACTTCAATAAATAGCAAAAGATAAAACTAATTTCATTGTGTTTATCACTCTAGTTGACATGCGTATACAAGTGGTTTTTAGATTAATAATATTATGTTTAGTGTTTGGAAATGTTGGAATTCCTTCATGTTAGTGAAATTGGTTTTGCCACCAACATGTATTGGAAGGGTTCATCCTTTTCATGACCTTTTTGACCACAATCTCTTTATGATAGGGGAGATGATCCAACTAGTTGGGGCTGGAGATCTTGTTCTGCTATTTTACCTTCAAATCATATCTTTGGTCAAACAATGAAGACAATTCCAAATTTTGACAATTATTCTCCAAGGTTCTCATAACTTAATACTATAATATCACGGTAGTATATACCTTTATTTGAGATTTTTCAAATTTTTTGTGTGAGAAGCATCTAGTGGCTGCTAAAGAAGTCTCAAACATCAACTTATATGCAGTATGTGCTTCTTTTGCATCTCCATGAATGTTATCTGCGTACATTTTATTGTGCTCATCATTGCTGTTATAATATTTTGTTTCTCTTTTGAGTTGTGCCTCCTGTTGTGCTAATGTGTCTCTAGTTCTGGTAATGTTGCAGAACATCCAGCTGAAAATGGCGCTGAACAGGAGTGGAATCATCTTGTCAAACCCAACCAGAAGCCTAATGGGATCCGTGATGATCATTCCACTCAAAAAGGGGACTCATATATCTCAATCACGGGACACAGAGCTGGTGAGGCTGCGATTGTATATGAACATGGGGCTGATATTGAGGCACTAATGCCAATGCTCAAGTACACTGATTATTACACCGAGCCTCATATCCAAGAGCTGACTGCCAAGGAAAGGGCTGAGTGAGGATTTTGCTGTCACGTGAAGGACTTTGTGGTTGGACGGCATGGCTATGGAAGCATCAAGTTTAAAGGAGAGACGGATGTGCAACGGCTTGATCTCAACTCCCATGTCCAGCTCAACAACTGACTAACTGAGAGGTTATTGTCTACATGGACGAACACAAGAAGCCTCCAGTTGGCCATGGCCTGAACAAGCCTTCTGAGGTAACTCTTCTGAACATAAAGTGTGTTGACAAAAAATCAGGGCAACAGTATATGGAAGGGCCCAAGGTCGAAAAGTACAAGGACACGTTAATGAAGAAGGCTCAAGAGCAAGGTGCTGAATTTGTTTCATACGACCCCGTCAAAGGAGAATGGAAGTTTAGGGTCAATCACTTCAGTTAATATAATCTCCAAAATGAAGATTATTTATTTGGACATTCATGTGGCTCTATGTTGCTGACCGAAAGCTGGTGATGCAAGTGCTCTGTGCTTGTGATGATATTAGAGGAATATGTTTCAGGCTTTTTGCATCCATGGTTCTTCTAGGAGCAGAGTCGACATGTTTTAATTTTTTTGTATTCCCTCTCTCCCCCCTTCAACTTGATGATCTCTGAGCTTGCTGGGGGTGTGCCATGGTACCGGTCGATCCATTTTTGCGTAGCGCAATTAAACCATGTACTATATTACGGTAGTAGTCTTTTAGATATAAGAAATGAAGGTATTGATTGACATTTTTTTGTTCTTCCTATTAAATGAAGGTACAACATTTTAATTTCATGCAGTAGTAGTAGTAGTAGTAGTAGTAGATGATGCCCTTAAAGGATGGAGCAGGAGCCAGCATCATAGGGTGGTGTGAAACTGGTGATGGCGACAAGCTTACATTCATTGCAACAGTAAGGAAGGAGGGGTAGTTTTTGATCATCTGGTTTGGGTTTGGGGGGGTCAGGCTTTGGGGGTCCAACACTGATGATTTCAACCACCTTTCCGATCTTCCTGACTTGAGTCGTAACTAGTACTGGATCAACCTCCCCGACAACGGTTAGCGTCCCTTTGACACCATCCACAGCAACCTCGTTTATACCTATTATTCATTCATATTGAATCAATTAAAGACACACTACTAATTATATGTAGAGCAGCAAAAAGTCTTTTATTTTCATTGCACATTTCTGCTGGCTTAATTAGCTCAAGAAACCATTAATTCACTTACCATGCACGCAGAGTTGTGGAATTTGATCCGTAACTTATACCTGAAAGTTTAGTCACGGCCTTGAGGACATCGGTCTTGCACTTACTGCAGTTGATGTTAACTTTCAGAACAATTTTCTGTTAGACATATAAGCAGAGCAGCAATTAAGAGAAGGTAGCTAGCTAGCCAGAAGAGATGTAGTAGCTTATATAAAGCAATGGATCATACATATATAACACAATGAAGTTGCATTGCATAACACAATTTATGAAGTCCTTACCTTCATGGTAGAGCAAACAACGATTCAGATTCAGATTGAACTGTAGCTACTACATCTCCAAGCATGAGCTTTTTATAGACCTCTGCAACACTTTTAAAAAAGGTTGCTGTTTCAATTTCAAAGGATATTATCCTTCATCCTGTCCCAATTCGTTACTTTAATTAATGGTTTATTTGACTATGTTTGAGGATCCATTTATTAAATAGAATGGATGGATTTATTTTTATTTTTTTTAGCCAAATTGATTCGTATCAAGAAAAAAAATTAAAATTGAGATTCCATCTTGAGTGAGGAACTTTGATGTTTTATATTGCAATTTGCATGATTACAATGGTAATGCTGGGAGATTAATCCCGATTACTGTTGATTAGATAGACAAGTTATGGTTAGCCTATGGTAGATCTTATTGGTTTAATTAGCTGGGGATGGTTTATAATCTTTCCTCATCAGGTAAGAACAAAGAGCAAATTCCTTATAAATTGTAAAACTCCAGTTCGATCGGTTGGTAGCCAAGGGTTGAGTCCTACTCCACTTTCCCATGAGGGAATTAAGTAATGACAAACAACAACCAAAGAATTGGAATGATTGTGAAAGATTAGCACGTCTTAACTAACTAACAAACACTGTTTTGAAGAGTTCAACAGTGTAGTTAATTAATGGCAAATTGTTGTACTTGTAATCATAGTATTAAGTATGGGACGATTCCGAGTCGGATCGGCCGATACAACTAGGGCTCGGCTCGGGACGAGTCACCATCCCAAGCCAATCCCCAAAATTGCTAAAGCTCTCCAACTAGGTTTCGGACGAGTCAGATCGGACGATCCAATTGGATCGTACAACCCTAAAAAAAAAACTTTATGATTTTCTTAAAATATTAAATAAAAATAAAATAAGAGGGTCACGTTTAGATTGGCAGATCCTAGTTGGATTGACGATCCAACTCGGTATCGGACCAAGATGATCCCCATCCAATATCGAGTTTAAACACCATGCTTGTAATATCTAGGGCTATAAACGAGTCGAGCCGTGCTCGGCTCAAACTCGTAAATCTCTAGCAAGGCTCAAGCTTGACTTAGGCTCGTTAAAAAATTTTAAGCTACGTGCAAGCCAAGCTTTTCCCAGTTCGGCTCAAGCTCGTAAAAGGTCAACTCACAAAACGTTTGGCTTATAAAAAGCTTGACTTATAAAAAAGCTTAGATTAGTACAAATGCATTAATATTATAGTTGATAATTATTAGAATATATAATATATAATATGTGTGTTTGATATTGTTGATCAGGCGGGCTAATTTAACCCACTTTTCACACGGCGCTTGATTACGAGCGCGTGTACGCGTTTCGGGTATAGTCGCACACATTGAATCATTCCATAAAGCTGTAACGGCTGTACAGCCGCCCCTGTCACGTACCAGCTGTCAGCGCCTGTACGATGATTAGACCATTTTGGTGAAAAGAAAGATTTGAAACGACAGGATATCTGACCGTTCTTATCACCCATTAATGCGATAGCTTCTCAAGGAAGCCATCTATTT
>JAUPMG010112684.1:0-11971 GCA_031762675.1 Pachysandra terminalis | reverse complement strand
CTACCACCATACTACCATTACCACCACCACCACCACCACCATTACCACCACCCCACCACCACTACCACTACCACCACCACCACCCCACCACCATCACCACCATCACCACCCCATCACCACCACCACCACTTTCTTGTTGACAATTTTCTCACACTTTCTTGTTATCCAAATGCAGCATAAGAGAAAAACTCGTTATATTTTTAGGGAGTTTTATATATATATATATATGAGCTGTTATAAAGAAGAGGGAATTTCAAAATGCAAGGTTAGCTGTACCAAGTAACAAAATTGGTAAGAGTCCATTTAAGAGGGGAGACCATTTTAGTAAGGATCTCTCCTAAAGGATAGCTTAATATTGTAGATTCCCACAATGTTACGGTTAGATATTCTTTAGACCCAAATACCTATTTGCTATTAAACATCCCCTCACATCATGCTATGTTACCACAGATGGTGAACTTGGGGGTATACCATATGGGAACAATCATTGTAAAGTAACAGATGAACCTGACGGTGGTGATGCAGTAAGATGATAGTCTGCAATTGGAAACAAAGATTCATCAAAAATCACATGTCTAGATGCATAAATACGGTTTGACTTTGATTCAAGGCAACGATATCCTTTTTGTTGGATGCCATAACTAATGAAAACAGATTGTTTGGTTCGAATTTCCAATTTATTCTTGTTATATGGCACCAAATAATGATAACATGCACTAACAAATACTTATAGATGATCATAATTTGGTGGGCTACCAAACAAAACTTCATAAGGAGATTTATTACCTAACACATGAGACTTTTGTCGAAGAGCTTCAATATAAGCCAAAATGACAGTTTCCGTCTTTGTTGTGGAAAGTAATGTTGGATTCGTCGAGGTAAGATCAATTGTAATCTTTGAAGAATTGGCTTTAGTTAACCCAGCTTCATTAATAGGAGATACTTGTGGAACATTTACACCAGCTTTAGAAAATAAGGACGCCTACTGAGCTTGCAGCGTTTGAATGACTGCAATATGGACCTTGCTATAGCTAAAGGATCATAAATTGTTGGAGGAAGAAGTTCCTCTTGGTGATGTAGCTCAGGTAATTCCTCCACAAGAAGAGCAACATGTAAAGTAGTAGGATCCATGCAAAAAAAAAAAAAAAAATTGCACATGGATAACAATATACAAGTATATCGTTAAGAAACAAACTACAGACTCCCCAACAGTGTCACCGATTAATGGTGATGCAAAAATCATAACAAATGAGATATCCGAATATTTGAATGAATATGATAATAGTTCACCAATACAATTACACCATGTAGGTATAGTCTAAAAAGTCTGTCTCAAGATAGCCTAAACTGTTATGCAGTCGTTCTATCAAGAGTGTTTCTTCTTGGATATTTCCTCCAATGAAACAAATGAGAGCGAGAAACAAATAGGAGGAAGATGAATTCTTAAGTTTGCAGACAAGAATGCACACTACAGAGCGAGGGAACCTCAATATATTGTTCGAGGGACAAGAGTCTCTCTATTTGCTTCTCAAGGAGTCACGTGATATGTTATCACTTTTGTATCTTTCACGTATTTGTGAGTTATCACATATGTTATTCAAGGATTGAATCCTGGAAGGAGAGTGTTTTTCCGAGTGCATGTTCTGCTATTTATATAGGCAAAATATTTTAAACTATCTTCACTTGATCATGACAGGTATAAGCCAAAACCATGTCCAGAGAGCTGTTTGGAAATATTTCTATGCAAAGAACACATCCATTGTGTATGCATAATCAATGCGCAAAAGCAAATTTTAGAAGAAATTTCATGTTGGCTTACTTGATTATAAATGAACCTTCTCTGTAGTGAGTTACTTTGACATTCAAAAAATCATAAATCAATGCCACGTGTAACATCCATGACATATAAAGAAATTTACCTTCAGTAAAATATATAAATATATATAAATTATTGAGTTTTTATCATGTGACTTTGGGGATTTAAATAAAGGATTCCCTCGAAATCCACAACATACATGCTTCAAATCTTTGTTCTATTTTAAGGGAACTCTTTTTGGTATGTTAATTTATATTCTTTCTAGAGAAACTAGAGCAACTGTTTTTATCTCACAAAGGGCAAGTATAATCGAGTTACCCATACATAGAGACCTTAGATCTAAGACCTTCATCAGGTAATCCGTTTTCATGGTCGTCATACTTGCAAGGGAAAGTTATAATAAAATTCCTTAAGGTTCTAGATTAAACAACCAACCCGAGTGTCCTTGAATTGAACTCAGAGAAATCAGACATAATGTGTTTCCTTCAATCTTACCCTTAAATAAAGTACAGTTATCGGTCCCATACAGTTTGTGTAAAGGATATTATCTGTGGGTGTTTCCCTTGAGATAAAATATATACATTCTTTCGAAGGCCTTTCTTCGAGGAATTCCTTTGAAGTTAAAAGCCTTTACATTAAGTCTTTTAAGGGTGACAACCCCATAACTATGTCCTTTGTAGGGGGATGTACCCATGATCATGTCTTTTAAAAGGGACTAACCCATTGACGGATTGACCCTTTTGAGGTGGCTAGCCTGACGAATTGACCATTTTGTGGTGGTTGGCCTTTGGATTGTAACTATTCTATCTTTTGAAGTGGCAATTTACAGAAGAAGTAACTTGCAAGATAAGAATGTTAAGGACTTGTTCAGATAAAGAAAATCGTACTTCCTTTCTGATGTAGCCCAATGGTATGGCAGATGCCGTTTGGAGTTCACACGAGTACTTCATGAGGAAGGCAAAAGGTGTTGCCTATTAATGATTTGAAGCGATGTATTATATAAAATACCCTTTGTTAAGATCTGACAAATGTCTTAATTGATTACTTAGATCGCATCATCATCATTACCATGTGTAAGCTCGCTTAGAAGGTGATTTGGAGAATTTACGAAGGTGAAGCTCACGATTCCCAGCATATGCTCTCTAGGCCTTAATGAAACGACTAACATGCTCTTTAACATTCCCTGTTTGTCTGATATACAAAGGGAAGGTCGGGCTCTCGTAGTCTTTTGGATAAGGCTTGTTCAATAATTCTACAGGATACGGAGGACGGATGTCACCTCTAATCCAATATGTATCCTTCATATGAGACTTTTGCAAAAGCGTTTTCAACATCAGCAATAGTGACATGATCCGTCTTTGAAGTGGGAGGTAATGCTAGTGTCACATCCCAAACTTAAAGGAAATTCACGTGGAAATCCCTTAGGTTCAAAATATGACGCTCACCCCAATTTACATCGGGAGTGAAAATAATATAGAGCCAAACCACATAATATAATGTAAGAATTCTAAAATAATCTTTACTGAAAATAAATAAAACTAAGTCTAATCACATCCAAAACAACTAAGTAAATCACAACGGAAAACAAAATAAAAGTATCCTATTCTCATGCTTAAATCAAATCCCTATTAACTAACCTATTACAAAAATCTAAGTAAATAATCCCTATTACATGTTTCACTAAAATAAGCAAATAAATCCTAATAATAGCTAATATCTTCATCCTTGACTTGGTCTCCATCTTGATCACCACGTTTCTGCTGCGCACTCACTAAAGATCCTGAAATGGTTATGCTCAAAGGCGTCAGCTACACAACTCAATAAATAAGTCAATTAAACCGTATTTAAGATTGGAATATGGTCAAAGCCACTCTTCAATGATAATCCATAGACTAAACAACAATACACGCAGTAATATGAAATACGATATGGTCATAAGATATGCAATGTGAATGCAACGTGCTGGTTCAGTTATTAATGATTGCAATGCATGCTCATGCAACAATGAATGGGTAATCACCAAGTGTGATTCATGCAAAAACAAATGCTGTGCAAATATGCATGATGTTCAGAATTCGAGTAATGTATGCCCCACCCTAGACCATTCAATTACTGAGCAAGATGTCATAATGAACCATCTCTCGCATACACGACCACTTTCAGTAAGATATTCTATGTGCGCATCATAGTTTAAGGGCCTTCGACCAAGAGGGCACAATTGCCCCCAGTTATTTTCGGTCACAGGTAATAACCAAGGCGTAAAAAATATGAACTAACCTCAGTGAGCTATACACTAACCGGATGCCAACAGAATTTCACTTGGCATTCGTTACGTATAATAATATGCTATCGAGTTGAAGAAAACGTGGTATATTGAGATCATGACTCCCTCAACCTATGATAATCAGTCCATCCGGGACTTCCTCACTATGTCATGATGTCTAAATCATGATAACACTCAATCAGATCATAATCTTGAACTGATGTGAAAATCTGAACGTAAAGTCAAGCAAATGACCAGAAGTGTGGTCAATAATGCAATCAGGTTATGCTGTGCATGTGTAGTGGTTGTGCACACTAACTAACATATAATTTGTGTACAATTGTGTATTAGTTCTAAATAATCAGTATGGGAGTATAAGTCATGAAATATACTTTATGATATTCAAATTAACTCAATTCATGGGTAATTATAATAAAGTATGTGAAATCATCAATCAATTAAATTAACCATCCAAACATGCCCTAAAATCATCAGAATTATCACAAAATTAACTAAGAGTAATTAGGAATTCAATTCAATGCATACAATCAACAATCAACAGAATAAGGACTGACCGGCACACCGGTTGGCCATAGACAGCCTAGGCAGAATGTTCAATTCAAAGCACATGTCACTTAGACTTACCAGCAGGCTAACCGGCACACTGGTTGGCCACCGGTAGTTTAGGCAAAAACACACACTGAGGTTACACTGTGGCCTGGTAAGCTAACCGGCACACTGGTTGCCTACCAGTAAACTAAACAGTGCTACCAAAACATATTTGGGGATTTGACAGGCTAACCGGTACACCGGTTGGCTGCCGGATGCCCCGTGGGTTTATCGGTAGGTTAACTGGCACACTGGTAGCCTGCCGGTTTTCCTAGAAACCAACAAACAACATGAATTTGTATTTTAAGTTAGTTTTAATCAAAGCTTCTTTCTAAGACTCATATTAAAATAAAAATCCGAACAAAACCAAATCAAAATATCAATCAAAAACATTAACTTACCTTCACCAAGATGATCATGCTAATAGTTTAAGTTTGAGAATAAATCAACATGTTCTTCAATTTGAATTAAAGTGCTATGTCATATTCAATGAATATGGCATCTCACCTATATCCAAATCAAAAGTAAAGAGTAATTGAATTACTTACCTTGGTTGCTCGTTGAATTATTCTTCTTCTTTTCAGTTCAAGTTCTGATCTTTCTTCTTCTTCCTTGGCTCCTAGCTCCAGCTCCAGCAATCCGACTTCTCTCTCTCTCTCTCTCTCTCTCTCTCTCTCTTAGAATATTGAATCCCGTAGTGTTTATATAGTTTTCTTATAGTCCCAGCTTAGTCTAGGAGTTGTTCTTAGTTTAGGATTATGTGCTAATCTATAGCCCATAGATTAGATTAGTTTACTTACAACCTTTAGATTAAAGTGTCCTAGTTCTAGTTGAAGTAATCATTGGTTTTATCTTACTTTAATCCTGTTCAGATTTAATGTCACTTCCTTTTAATCCTAACCATTAGATTAATCTAAATGTTCTTAAGAAATCCTAACCATTGATTTTAAGTGTTCTAGTCTTAATTGGATTACTTATCTAATCTTAATCTTATTTAGCTTAGGATTGCTTATCTACCTTTACATTAGATTAATATGTTCCTACACAATCCTGACATTTGATTAAAGTGTTCTAATTATTAATTATTATTTAGTTTCTTATTAGTTTAGGTTTAGTTCTTAAATTTCTAATTAATCCTAGCCGTTTAATACAATTTAGTTAAATTACAAACTTTAGATCTAAGTTCATACTTGTAGTTATATTAGTATTTATCTTCTTTTAATTACTAAGTCCTATCTTAATTAGAATCCTATTATCCCTATTAGTGTCCTAGTCTTTAATTATCTTATTTAATGTGGAATCCTAATACAACTAGTATGCCTCATTTCTAAGCTGTTTGGGACTCATAATCAAATTCTAACTTAAGTCTTCTAGAGGGTATTTTTAAAAAATGAAATTAATATGTTTTAAGTTTAATTTGTTGGTTTGGGCCTTAATCCCATTAAGCTCATTAATTAATTAATTAAGGTCCATACTTAATCACTTAAGCCCAAATAAAGTTTATAAGCTCAATTCCTTTTAATTAAGCCCAAGACTAAATAATTAAGCCCAACACTTAATTAATTAGGCCTTAAACAATATAATATGTTTTGATGTGTGTTTATACAAGGTCTTCATACATTAATATAGATTAATGTAAGTATATAGTTATTATATAAATGTTTTAATAAATATAGTTTATCATATTAAATTACTATTGTATCCTTATATAAAAAAAAAGAATTTTCTATTTCAATTTTTTCGTGTTGTAAAGCTAGATTTGTCGAGATAAGATCAATTGTAGTCTTTGAAGAGTTGGCTTTAGCTAGCTCACCTTCATTGATAGGAAATAATTGTAATGTAAACTCTGGTGGCACATTTATATCGACCTTAGTAAGAAAAGATGCCAATTGAGATTGCAGAGTTTGAATGGTTGCAATAATGGGCCTTGTTGTGGCTAAAGGATCAGGATCTGTTGGAGGAAGAATTTCCTCTTAATGACGTTGCTCAGGTAATTCCTCCACAACAGAAGCAACATATGAAGTAGTAGGGTACATGCAGAAAAAATTGCAAAATGATAAACATATACAAGTATATTGTTAAGAAACAACTACAGGCTCCCCAGTGGAGTCGCTAATTAATGGTGATGTAGAAATCGTCACAAATAAGAAACTCAAATATCTAAATAAATATGATAAGAGTTCACCAATACTATTAGATCACGTATATATAGTCTAGCAAGGCTGTCTCAAGATAGTCTAAGTTGTCGTGCAACTATTCTATAAAAAGTGTTTCTTCTCTGATATTACTACAATGAAACAAAGACGAGAGAGAAATGAAGGGGAGGAGGATAATGTCTTACGTATGCAGACAAGAATGCACACTACAGAGAAAGGGAACCTCAATATAGTGTTCGAGGGATAAAAGTCTCTTTATTTACTTCTCAAAGAGTCACGTGATATGTTATCATTTATGTGTATTTTATGACAATGAATTCGTGTGCATCTTCTGCTATTTATAGGAAAAATATTAGAAAATATCCCTTCTTGACTAGGACAAGTGTCAATAATAACCATGCCCAGAGAGCTGTTTGGAAATATCTCGATGCAGGGAGCACATCCATAGCTTACGCGTAATCAATGAGCAAAAGCAATTTCCAGAAGGAGTCTCATGCTGACTCACTTGATCATAAGTGACCCTTTTCGATAGTGGGTTGCTTTGAGATTCAAAGAACCATGAATTAATGCCACATGTACTATATGTATGGACATGTATATCCAATGCAAAGTAACCATTCATATCCCCTCCATTCTTAAAAAAGAAAATCCCCCCATTAGTAAAATATAAAAATATATATATATATATAAATTACTGAGGATTTTTTTATTTATTTTTATTTTTTATTTATCATGTGAGAATCTCTCTAGGGATTTAATGAGATAATCTTTAAATAAAAGAGTTCCTTGAGGTTTACAACATACATGCTTTAAACCATTGTTCTCTTTCGAGGGAATTGATCTTTTTGGTATGTTAATCTATCTTCCTTCAAGGGGAACCAAAGTAACTGTTACATCTTACAAGAGGCCAGTATAGTCGAGTTACCCATACATAGACATCTTAGATCCAAGAACTTTACATGCAATCTGTTTTCATGGTCATCAGGCTTGGTTGAGAAAGTTGTCATAAAACACCACAAGGTTCTAGATTAAACAACCAACTCGAGTAATGTTGAATTGAACTTGGAGAAATCAGACATAAATATATTTCTTTCGAATTTTCCTTTAAAGTAACAGGTCCCAAAGAGTATGTGTATAAGAATGTTATCTAAGGGTTTTTTCCTCGAGATAAAATGTATTCATTACTTTGGAGGCCTTTTTCGTAGGAATTCCTTCGAAGTTAAAAGCCCTTTTATCAAGTCTTTTGAGGGTGAAAAACCTGTAAACATGTCCTTTGAAGGGGCCGACCACATGATCATGTCCTTTAAGGGGGGACTAAACCATTGACAAATTGACCATCTTAAAGTGGTTAACCTGATTTAAATGACGAATTGATCATCTCGTGGTGGTTAGCCTATTAAAAGTAACCGTTCTATCTCCTGAAAATGTGACTTAGTGAAGAAGTAACTCTTGCAAGATAAAAACGTTATAAATTCGATCAGATAAATGAATCGTCTTTTTTGGCGTGACCTAATGATAATAGTGGACGTCGTTTGGAGATCACACGTGTAATTCATAAGGAAGGCAAAGTCTTGCCTATTAATAATCTAAAGCCGCGTATTATATAGTATTATACAAATTGTTATTCATTAAAATCGTGATCTGAATTGATTAATCAGATTGCATCATCATCGGTACCCATAATGTGATGAACCTTTCTCAAGAGATGAGCAAATTAACACAGATCAATGTGATCAGATAATTTTTAACCATTTGCTGGTATGGGCCAACTACGTACCGTACAAGACTTGTCATGTGATTTTTACTACTTTTATCATTCGCATGTGTTGCATGTGTTCAATTTCTGAATGAGCCCATAGGTCTTAATTTGGATTCTTGTACAGACAGCAGTGAGCCCATTTATAAAATCATAACCACTGTAGCAGCTTGTCCTTATTATCATTCCAATCCAAGCCCATTCTGAATCATCCTTAGCCATATTTAATTAAGTTTGCATTGAAATGGAGTCCATTGAGGATAATAAACCCTTGGGTCTATCATATAATTTTCTATTATTATCTTGAATGGATCATCTATATGGTTAAGCAACCATTATATCAGCACGTTAAGTTACTTCCTCGTGGCAAGATCATAGCAAAGCTTATAACCACACAGTGTTACATTAGCAATCTCATTACTTGCGCATTTGATTATGGTTGGAAGTGATAGATAAAGAGGTTGAACTAACAACAAAACTCTTTCCTAACAACCCCTTCCTACTCTTTTAACTCACGTTATTCTCTCCAAAACGCTACAGTATCTCCCCTCTATAAAACCTAAGCAATCCAATCCATGCAATCTGTGCTCAGACAAACTCAAAAACATTCTTTGCTCATTGTAGCAGTATAGTATACTACAGATCAACTCAGGTGTCTCTGCAGCCTTAATTTCTGGTGATACAACCATGGCTTCCAACAACCATTCATCAGTTATATTGCCTCTTTTGTTCCTCGCTTTGTTGTTGATGAAGAATAATGCCGTCCTGGCCGCTCGTCATCTTCTAGAGACGACCTTGCCTACTGTTCCAGAGCTTCCCAAGCCTGAATTACCACCTCTTCCGACCATCCCCACTTTGCCTAAGCCCGAATTGCCACCACTTCCTAAGGTGGAATTGCCGCCTTTACCGAAGTTCCCGACTCTTCCAAAGCATGAGCTTCCATCTTTGCCTAAGACTGAATTGCCAAAGCCTGAAATCCCAACTTTGCCAAAGCTTGACGTGCCAACCTTGCCTAAGCCTGAGTTGCCTACTTTGCCTAAGCCTGAATTGCCACCTCTTCCGACTTTGCCGAAGCCTGAGGTGCCAAAACTGCCTGAATTGCCACCTCTACCACATCTCCCTGAGCTTCCTAAGCCCACATTGCCTACCATCCCAACCCTCCCCATCTCCCCACCCCATTCTACCACTAGTCCTTGAGTTTTCATTCTTACTATATATATATATATTTTCTCACATTTCTTAATAAGCTTAGAATGCTTCTGTAATGTTTTAGTGTGGAGTCCCATTTTTTTTCGCTAGGTGTGATGTCATGTAATTGTTGTAGTTTTCTTTGTGGATGAGAGAGAGAGTGATTCTGTTGGGGTGCATATGTGTGTACTTTTCTTATATATTGATGAGTATATGTGATTTATTATGTGTTACTGTTCCCATACTATTGCTATGTGATCTTCTATTTCTTCTTTCTTCTTTCTTGTTCTTCTTCATCTTCATCATCTTAGAAAGCAAAATAATTACAATAAGAAGTAAATAATAGAAAGGAAAAATAAAAGGATCGATGTTAAATTTGTTCTTCATAATCTCTAAGAACTAATTAAGAAGTGAAAATATCGAGTAGCAAGACATTACAGTCTATGGTCTCCGGTCAATACAAGATGGCTAATTAGCACGATAAATATCAAGAAAGATAATCAACGTTTATTTACTTGGATAATCAAAGTGCAGAACTTGCATCATGTTGAAACAGTAATTTTTTTTTAAAAAATTAAGAGGAAAGAAAGTGATTGGTTGATCATATGTGATAGGGTGCATTGACAAGCACCCTATCACATCTATGCTCTCTTTAAAAACGTGGGATTGTGAGATTAAAAATTAAAAGAATAAAAGAAAGATAAAAAAAAAGGATAACTAAAAAATGTTAGTGGATGGTTATCAAAGAGGAGTGGGACACTCGTCACACATCTGAGGAGTGATTATTAAACCACCCTTTAAACCTCTATAAAACAAAGAGATTAAAGAATTAATAGGGGCTGGAAAATTTTCATAGGGAAGAGAATTAAAAGAAAGAAGGAGATTAGAAGGGAGACAAGCAAAAAATTTGAAAAAAATAAAAAAGAAGGTAAAAATCTCTCTCTCTCTCTCTCTCTCTCTCTCTCTCTTTCCCACTCAAGTCAGAAGTTCATACGACGGCTTCTACACCATCATATTCTTCACTTCGGATTGTTAAATGGGATTCTACATGTGGGATTTTTCGTTAAAAAGGATCGTTTCAGAATTCTAGAGTCATGGGAGAGTTTAAAAGCCAAAATAATGCTTGAGAGACAACATTTCGATTTTGGGTCTATCAAGAAAATGATTGTTATAAGTCAGGGTTTCGGTTTGGAGATGTTTCCATTATCATGGACTTTCCATTCTGAGATTATAAGAGCAAGACATTAGTCCTCTGTTGACATCTCTATCTATGATTTTCTCTCAGCAATACTTATATGTCTATCATGATTGGTTCATTGAAGCTTTTTGAAGCCAAAGCTTGATGGTATCATTGCTTCTAAATTACTTTTCAATGAAAAGTTGTGAAGAACTGAATGTTGCAGTCAACGTGGTTAGAGAGTTTATGAAGAATTGGTGTCTAAAGACGAAGCAAGTAAAGAAAAGTTTGATGTCATCATCCCTAAACACAAAAGAAGAGTTTGATATGTACTCAATGTGTGGGAGATTACTATTGTACTCTTTTTCAATAGGGTCCTTGACCATAAAGCCTCTGTGTTCTTCTGTAGATTCAAATAAAGAAAGAATCTGAGAAAAGAGAAGAGAGAAAGAAGGAAGAAGAAAATGGGTTTTGATAGTATGTTCCTCATATAAATCACTATTATGGGTTTTTTGATAGTATACTCCTCATACATGTCATTACGATACTCTCATCCAATAGGGTCCTTGACCCAATAAGTACGGTCCTAGTGGCCATATATGATTCGGTTTATTAGTCCTAGTGGCCAATTATGATATGGTTTAGACCAGAAGTCTATGACTTTAATGGTCTAGCCCTTGGTCCTAGTGGCCAAATATGTTCGGGTTAGACCAGAAGTCTATGACTTTGATGGTCTAGCCCTTGGTCCTAGTGGCCAAATATGATTCGGTTTAAACCCAGATATCAGATCTGATGGTCTACATGACTCAAATATCAGATCTAACGGTCTAAATGACTCAGATATCAGATCCAATGGTCCAAATGACTCAGATATCAGATCCAACAGTCAAATGACCCAGATATCAGATCCAATGGTCCAAATGACCCACATATCAGATCCAACGGTCTAAATGACTCAAATATTAGATCCAATGGTCCAAATGACCCAGATATCAGATTCAACAGT
>JAUPMG010112664.1:0-11971 GCA_031762675.1 Pachysandra terminalis | reverse complement strand
TTAAAGTTTATAATTAATTTTAATAAGACATAACCGGTCAATGTTTTGTTAGGATTAAACCCAAAGTATTCTTATTTAGATGTTAATACCCTGCCTGCTTTTTTCCATTTCATAACTTATGCTAGATGATTATACTTATACATGATTGAGTTTAGTGTTGTGCATTACTATTCCTTAAGTGTTTGTTTGATGTTTATATTCTGCTTACGTTGATTATATCATGTTCTCACATTTAGATGATTAGTTAAGCTTAGTTTGCACTGTCGAGCACTATTGTGCCTTGTAGTGTGTGACCATGGCATTATACCCATATGATTGTTAAGTTGAATATATGCGTGTGAAGCATTGTGTGTATGCATTAATTAAATGATTGAATACAATGAGTTGCATTTGGACTATTCCGCCATATTGGCTCAGTCTAACACCCCATGTAATACCCCTGGGTGTAGACTGTTCTATGATTGATTGACTTATTTAACCATGTTGTCCTATGAGAGGACATTGTTATTTCCACCCAAGCTGAGAGAGAGCCCTCATGTTGATATGCCTCGCAGAATTGTGGCGAGATATTGTTAGCTCCCAAGGTGAGGGATATGTCCTATGGGATGATCCCAACAGACTTGTGGAAAGATGCAAAGTGAGGGAGAGTGTAGTGACCCTAACCCAACTAGAATAATTAGAAATTAAATCATTAATTAATTTACTAATTATACACGGGGAATTTAATGAAAGACACTAGGTAGTATTGGACTAAATAGCAATTAATAAAAACTAAGGGACAACTATCTAATTAATTAAGAACTAATATTTGGGCTGTATTTCAAATCCATTTTGGCCAGAACACAAAGCTAACGAATTGGGCCCAAAACCCAATGAAGAGTCCAATAGGACAAGGACAGATAATTACATACTAAAACAAGGGTAATTAAGGAAGAAATCAAACACAACTAATTCTCTCTGCAGTTTAAAATTCAAATTAAAATATTTGAATTCAAACAAACCAAAGAATATAGAGTTCTAATAGGCTAAGTAACTAGGAGAGAGGAGAGAGACTGTGTCTCTAGGCTTGGACGTCCAAACAGGGAGAGAGGAGAATTCTGGCTTTTTGTTTTGCAGAAAGAGAGAATGAGAAGGCCATTAGGGAAGAAAGAAAAAATTGAGGTAATGGAGAAAAAAGGTAAATAGTTTTGTAGGAAGAAAAAGGCCAAAGAAATGAGAAGAAGAAAGAGGAGAAAAGGGAAAGGGTAGAGAAAAAGAGAGAGGAGAAAAGAGCAAAAGAGGAAAGGAAAAGAATCAACAACTATGGGAAGAAACCTAGGAAGAACAAGAAAAAGGAAGAGAGTGAAGAGGAAGAAAAAGTCGGATATGATGGTGATGAGGAAAGTGAAGATGATGACGACTGGCTAGAGGAAGGAGATAAAGGAAAAAGAACCTTGATGAGGCAACATCTGGAGAGACAGGAAAAGCTAGAAGAGGATAAGGACTACAATTGAGAGAAGAGGTAGGGATTTTTGGCGTTTCTACGGTAACTATGTTTATGGATGATTCCAATGCTATAGTTATAGGTTTGATGCATGAACTTGAATGTGAAGTATATTAGATTAGTGACCAATGAAAATATTGTGAATAAATGCCATGTTGTTTGTGTGATGATAAACATGCTAGATCTAAATTTCTGTAATTTTGGTGTTCCTTGTGTTCTTATAAATCATGTGTACATTCTTAGATTTAATATGATTTATTCATGATTTACTTGTTTAGACCGATAGAATAAATGAATTATTATTTGTTTGATGTTTGGATCACATGAATAGGTTTTAGAGATTTAGTTGTGATTGTTAAAACCATAGAAATTAAGTATTTTTGGTACTGGCACAAAACCCTAGGTGAAAACCCAAAAAGCTACTGAATTTCTACGTTCGACAGGAGTGTCAGCTACTACCGAACACGTGCCGAAAATCCCAAAAACATGTGGTTCTCTGGACTGTCTACCGAGGCTCAGTAACAGTGCTACCTAGAATTTCGGTAGGAGTGTCAGCAGCTACCGAGGTGCTACCGAGGAGCAAATGAGGTCATGTTTTAGGGAGTTGTTCCCTAGTGAGTTGTACACATGCCTGTATAGTTGGTTTGTGTGCAAAAGATCTAGAATTGGTCGAACTATGAAAAGTGTTGAAGAAGGTCAAAATTTCAGGATTATTGGATAGATTCGGACGTAATGAGAGTTGATATTAATTTAAAGATTTTGGATATGACCATAGGACCTCAAAATAGGATTGTTATGATTAGAAATGATCACTTAGGATTTGATTGGCTTAATGGTGCCTTTAACATCTAATGTTGACTTATGTTTGACTTGGGTTAACTTATGTTTGCCCTGTGTTGATTTGATGAAATCTTGTGTTTTGATTTAGGACACATTGAGTATCCATGTTTGTGAATGTAGTCTGTGATTGATGCTTGTGACTTGAATTGCGATCTGGATGGGTGAACTTCCACCATGGGTGAAAGTCCCCAAAAGGAAAGTTTTGGTAAGAGTTTATTCTACCAAGGGTGAAAGTCCCTAAAGGAAGGTCTGGCAGCATAAGGTGGTATCCAGCCGTGGGTGCAAGCCCTTAAAATGTGATGGGTCAGGTAGCGTAAGGTGTATCTGGTAATGGGTACAAGCCCCTAAAATGTGATGGCAGCATAAGGTGTATCCAGGCGTGGGTGCAAGCCCCTAAAATGTAATGGTAGCAAAAGGTGGCTTCTTCCATGGGTGCAAGTCCCTAAAAGAATAGGTTAATGATAGGGTTTATTTCAACGTGGGTGCAAGCCCCTAAAAGAATGGGTCTTATGGTTGTGAGTTGGATTGAGCGTATGATTGGGCTTGGCCTGGTCATACCTGCATTGCATTGCATTTCATCTCATCTCATAATTGCATCATATACTTGCATTGCATGACACGTGACGTTTGATTGATTGAAATGCATTATCGTGGGTAACTTGTGTAGATTGATTGTGATTGGTTAATGATTGGTCTTAGCAAGGTAGTACCTTGTGGATTATGTGATTGATTACGGGTGTGCTTCCACCGTGGGTGAAAGTCCCTAAAGGAATTTTGATTGTGATTGTGATTGATTACGGGTGTGCTTCCACAGTGGGTAAAAGTCCCTAAAGGAATGTCGATTGGATATTGATTGACTACGGGTGTACTTCCACCGTGGGTGAAAGTCCCTAAAGGAATGTGGATTGGAAATTGATTGATTACGGGATTACTTCCACTGTGGGTGAAAGTCCCTAAAGGACTGTGGATTGGATATTGATTGGTTACGGGTGTGCTTCTACCGTGGGTGAAAGTCCGTAAAGGTATGCTGGTTGTAATAAGGTGAGACCATGTGGTATTTATTATGTGTTGGAATTCGTTGTGACTGTGATTGCTTACAGGTGTACTTCCACCATGGGTGAAAGTCTCTAAAGGAATGTTAAGCGAATATTATTATTTATTATGGGTGTACTTCACAGTGGGTAAAAGTCTCTTAAAGAGTGATGGTTATGACATTGTGAACCCATGTTGTGTTTGTATGTACACATGGTGAGACTATGTGTACTATATATGATATTATGATGTGGTTACTTGGTTGTAGCATGGTGGAACCATGTAGTGATTGTTATGTAGTGTTGGCCGTAGTATGGTGGAACTATGTGGATATTGTTATGGAACATAGTGTGATTATGTGTTCGTTATAATACTTGTTTTGTGTCACTTGGTGGGACCATGTGAGTATATGTATTTATGTTGTTTGAAATATAGTAGACCCATGGGGAATCTTATTGAACATGATTGGATCATGTAGGTCGTAGTAACATAGTGGGACTATGGGAATGGTGAATTATTGACTTGTTATAATATGATCTTGACTGGTATCCATGTTAATTGTGATTCCATATCATGTTGTAATATGCATACTAATAAATGGGATATGGTGTGACATATATTTAACATACATTCTACTGTGTTGTTATATGATGGTTTAAATTCATGAATTAACTGTATTGTTATGCATGCATAAAAGTAGATATTGTAGTCTCGTTGGATTTCTTTACTAGGTTTCGGCTGATCCTTCTCTCTACAGGTGATTGGATTGTCTGACCCTGGCTGGCTGTTGGAGGAGATATTTTATTGAGTTACTTTTATCATATAGACTATTGATTTACTTTTGTTAGTTTTATTTTCTTTGGTTTGACCCCGTGTGGGCAGAACATGTAATAGAGTTTAAGATTACTTTATTGTGGGTTGTTAGCTCAATACAGTTTTAATTGGGCTGTGGTTTGGTTTTAATTATTTCAAACTTCCACTATTCAATTATTGTTTGACTCTGATTCAACCAGGTAAGGGTTGATTGTGTGGCTATTTATCCGTTTCCACATGGTGGATCCGAAGGTTATTCCCTTGGAATCCTTAAGATCCTATATCTCGAATTTAGGGCGTGACAGAGGTGGTATCAGAGCACTAGGTTTTAAGTTGTCTAGGCTTTGGGAAGTTTTAGGGTACAGTGAAAAACCTAGGACGAAAACCTAGAAACATGTGAACCTAGGAGCTACATCTTTGTATTGAGTGAAATATACTTTGGTATAGTATATAAATATAATGGTATGCATATTTGGAGCGTCATATGTGGACTATTTGAACTAAGTACTTCTAGTGAATTGCTTGACTAGTGTGAAACTATATTAAGTGATTATTGAACATTGATTGTGATGATTATTTATCGACTGGTGTACATAAGAGATAGTAACATGAGAACTTAGAGACTTGTTAAGTTTGGATTTATTTTCATGAATTAAATAGGAATTCCAGTTAATTAGGATAATGATAGTATTATTTGACATAACATACTCAGATGACTAGGATCAAAACACCGACATGCATAATGGTAGAAACAATATTTAACATCATCCTTGAAGTTTGAATTAAGGAATTATAGGAAGGGATAGTACTTGAACTTAGACATGAAGTACACTTGGTGACAACTGGGTAGGACTATTATCAACAGTCGGTTAAGAAAATTCTAGAGAATACCAAACGTGAATGCGTAGGAAGATTAAGACTGAAAACTTTCTGGAATAAAGCACTGGTTCAATGAACTTTAACAAGAAATAAATAAAATAAAAATTTATAAGAAAATTCCCAAGAAAGCGAATATAAATACTAATTATTTTATAATGATGAATCGCAAAATAAAAATAATTGAGTTATAAAAAGCACACTTTTTATGTAATCAGGATAATTATCTCCTGGACCTTGAAATTGACCCACTAACTTTATGTAATTTAAAATAAAAATGTACTTAGTATTAGAAGGATATTTATATATAAAATGGTCAACAATAATTATAGAATAATTATAAAAAATTATAAATTGAAAAATCAATTAAATATGATTTCGGTAGGAGCTTCGGTAGGTATCGAACGTGCTACCAAGTCGTGCCGAGAAGCATAAATAAGAGAAACATGGAACCAAATTTCCATTCTTCTTAAACAAAAACTCTTGAAATCCTTCTAGGGCATCTTCAAGCATCCCCAGAGCCTCTTCCAAGCCCATTGGAAGTGTTTTCCATCCATTCCTCAAATCGGTAAGAATCTCATTCTCTTACTTTTGATTTCATCCACACCTAGATCAATCGCTAGAACAAAGGTAGCTCAAGGCCCTTCCAAGAAGATCATGGTTACACGACCATCATCTTCTTAAAGATCTCAAGCTCCATTACCCCAATCACCTGAAATATCCAACCTTGAGGGAGAGGATTCACCTCCACCCGGTACTATGCCAAACCCTAGAACTCAAATCCCGGGTAGAGAAGAACCTGAGCCCAATGAGTATGCAGGATAGAAATTACTCATTGAGAAAAGAGTAATCCGAGCTGCAGTAGCGGACAATAGGATATAGGAAACACTGAGAGCTGTGGGATGGGAACCCATCCTAGATTGGGGTGGACTGGCACATTCATCCGTTGTCGTGGACATGTACTCCAAGATCACTTCAATTGACTTTGACACGATGACCATCACCTTCAACATGTACAGCATCAACAAATTCCTCAACCTGTCCTTGATTTCAAGAATAATGAGGGTGCCAATGAATAATGCCTATTCGACCGTTCCCGACCCCAACGAAGAAGAGAAAATTGAAATCACTAAGGTAATCTACGATAGGAGAGTGAGTTGGAAGGACGATAACTCGTGTGCCTCCAAGCTCTTACCCCCATACCGCATCTTGCACAAGCTGTATGTCACAAATGTATACCCTCATTCAGGGAATGTTACAGAGCTTACTCCGTACATGGCCTCAGTTCTGTACCAGATAGCTCTAGGCACGGGATTCTGCCTTCCATCCTTGATCAACTCACGTATCATTAAATATATGAGGAGCTGAAGGAGAGGGGTATTAACCTTTGCATGCCTGATGTGTGCAGTGGGTGAGCATTGGGGTATGCGTATACCTTCGCCACAGGCTGGTGAGACCAATCCATCATTTGGACTGACGAAACTCCACATGATGAACCTTCGGGCTAGTACGAATCTACCAAGGGCACCAGTAGAGATCTGAAAGGAGCCACAGGGCATTCCCTCAGAGTTTCATCCAGGAGAGTCTTCATCATCTGCACCGTCCCTAGTCCCAGTAGAGGCCAGGTTGACTGCATTGGAGGAGGAGGTTCGCCTGAACCGACAGGAAACATCTAGGCTCCGAGAGACTGTGGAGAAAGCACTTCGCTTTTTCCAAGACATACTTAATGGCTGCAAAGCCAATGATGCAGTTTCGACCTCACCATCAGCTCCTAGATCCCGCAAGGGAAAGTCTCTGTAAACTTCTTTATATTTTAGTTGTCTTTTCCATTTCCTTTCATTTCTACTTCAGTTTTTTGGGTTGTAGCCATCTACGAATGGCTAGTCAGTCAGTCAGTCAATCAGTCAGTCAGTAGTTGGAGAAGGAGAAAAATAGGACCTATGTAATTTTTCTTTTTCAAGTAATGAAAGTTTAAATTTCAATTCCACATTTGAGTTTCTTATATTCTAATTAACACTTACAGGAATTGAATCATGTTCACTAACAATTTCGAGGACGAAATGTCCTAAAAGGGGGAGAGGGAGAATGTAGTGACCCTGACCCAACTGGAATAATTATAAATTAAATCATTAATTAATTTACTAGTTAAAAAATGGGAATTTAATGAAAGACCAGGTAGTATTGGACTAAATAACAATTAAAAGAAACTAAGGGACAACTATCTAATTAATTAAGAACTAATATTTGGGCTAAATTTCAAATCTATATGGGCTAGAACACAAAGCTAACAAATTCGGCCCAAAACCCAATGAAGAGTCCAAGAGGACTTGAACAGATAATAACATATTAAAATAAGGGTAATTGGGTAAGAAATCAAACACAACTAATTCTCTCAACAGTTTAAAATTCAAATTAAAATATTTGAATTCAAGCAAACCAAAGAAGATAGAGTTCTAATAGGCTAAGGAACTAGGAGAGAGTAGAGAGAGTGTGTCTCTAGGCTTGGACGTCCAAACAGGGAGAGGAGAATTCTGGTTTTTGGTTCAACAAAAAGAGAGAATGAGAAGGCCATTGGGGAAGAAAAAAAAAGTTGAGGTAATGGAGAAAAAGAGAAAAGAGTATTGTGGGAAGAAAAACGCCAGAGAAAATGAGAGGAACAAAGAGGAGAAAAGGGAAAGGGAAGCGAAAAAGAGAGAGGAGAAAAGAGCAAAAGTAGAAAGGAAAAGAATCTACAACTATGGCAAGAAACCAAGGAAGAACAAGAAAAAGGAAGAGAGTGAAGAGGAAGAAGAAGTCGAATATAATGGTCACGAGGAAAGTGAAGACGATGACGACTGGCTAGAGGAAGGAGATAAAGGAAAAAAGAACCTTGATAAGGCAACATCTGAAGAGACAGGAAAAGATAGAAGAGGATAGGGACTACTATTGAGAGAAGAGGTAGGGATTTCCTGCGTTTCAACGGTAACTATGTTTGATGCACGATCTTGAATGTGAAGCATACTAAATTTGTGATCCAATGGAAATAGTGTGAATAAATGCCATGTTTTCGTGTGATGATAAACATGCTAGATCTAAATTTCTATAATTTTTGTGCTCCTTGTGTTCTTATAAATCATTTGTACATTCTTAGATGTAATATGATTTATTCATGATATACTGGTTTAGATCTATAGAATAAATAAATTATTATGTGTTTGATGTTTGGATCACATGAATAGGCACAAAACCCTAGGTGAAAACCCATAAAACTGCTTAATTTCTACGTTCGTCAGGAGTGTCGGCAGCTACCGAACACCTGCCGAAAACACCAAAAACATCAAGTTCTCTGGACTGTCTATCGAGGATTTTGATAGGAGTGTCGGCATCTACCAAGGTGCTGTCAAGGACTAATTGAGGTCAGATTTTAGGGAGGTTTTCCCTAGTGAGTTGTACACATGCTTGTATAGCTGGTTTGTGTGCAAAATATCTAGAATTGGTTGAATTATGAAAAGTATAGGAGAAGGTCTAAAATTTAGGATTATTGTACTGATTCGGATGGAATAAGAGTTGATATAATTTAAAGGGTCCGGATATGATCATAGGACCTCAAAATAGGATTGTTATAGAAATGATCACTTAGGATTTGATTTGCTGAATGGTGTCTTTAACATCTAATGTTGACTTATGTTTGCCCTATGTTGATTTGATGAAATCTTGTGTTTTGATTAAGGACACATTGAGTATCCATGTTTGTGAACGTAGTATGTGATTGATGCTTGTAACTTCGATTGTGATCTGGATGGGTGAACCTCCACTGTGCGTGAAAATCCCCAAAAGGAAAGGTTTGGTAAGGGTATATTCCACCGTAGGTGAAAGTCCCTAGAGGAAGGTTTGGTAGCGTAAGGTGGTATTCAGCCGTGGGTGCAAGCCCCTAAAATGTGATGGGTTCGGCATCATAAGGTGTACCTAGCAGTGGGTGCAAGCCCCTAAAATGTTATGGTAGCATTAGGAGGATCCAGTCGTGGGTGTAAGCCCTTAAAATGTAATGTTCGCAAAAGGTGGCTTCTTCCGTGGGTGCAAGTCCCTAAAAGTACAGGTTAATGATAGGGTGTATTCTACCGTGGGTGCAAGCCCGTAAAAGAATGGGTCGTATGGTCGTGAGTTGGATTGAGCATATGATTGGGCTACGCTTGGTCATACCTGCATTGCATTGCACTTCATCTCATCTCATAATTGCATCATATACCTGCATTGCATTGCACGTGATGTTTGATTGATTGAAATGCATTATCATGGGTAACTTGTGTGGATTGATTGTGATTTCTTAATGATTGGTCTGAGCAAGGTAGAACCTTGTGGATTATGTGATTGATTACGGGTGTGCTTCTACCGTGGGTAAAAGTCCCTAAAAGAATATTGATTGTGATTGTGATTGATTACGGGTGTGCTTCCATCGTTGGTGAAAGTCCCTTAAGGAATGTGGATTGGAAATTGATTGATTATGGGTATACTTCCACTGTGGGTGAAAGTCCCTAAAGGAATGTGGATTGGATATTGATTGATTGTGGGTGTACTTCTACTGTGGGTGAAAGTCTCCAAAGAAATGTGGATTGGATATTGATTGGTTACGGGTGTGCTTTTACTGTGGGTGAAAGTCCCTAAAGGTATGTTGGCCGTAACATGGTGAGACCATGTGGTATTTATTGTGTGTTGGAATTGGTTGACTGTGATTGATTATGGGTGTACTTCCATCCTGGGTGAAAGTCCCTAAAAGAGTGATGGTTGTGATATAGTTGAACCATCTAGTGTTTGTTTGTACACAAAGTGAGACTATGTGTACTATATATGATATTATGACGTGGTTACTTGGTTGTAGCATGGTGGAACCATGTAGTGATTGTTATGTGGTGTTAGTCGTAGCATGGTGGAATCATGTGGATATTGTTGTGGAACATAGTGTGATTATGTGTTCGTTATAATACTTGTTTCGTGTCACTTGGTGGGACCATGTGACTACATGTATTTATGTTGTTTGGAATATGGTAGACCCATGGGGAATCTGGTTGAACATGATTGGATCATGTAGTTCGTATTAACATAGTGGGACTATGGGAATGGTGAATTATTGACTTGTTATAATATGATCTTGACTGGTATCCATGTTAATTGTGATTCCATATCATGTTGTAATATGCATACTAATATATGGGATATTGTGTGAGATATATTTAACATACATTCTTCTGTGTTGTTATATGATGGTTTAAATTCATGAATTAACTGTATTGTTATGCATGCAAAAAAGTAGATATTCTAGTCTCATTGGGTTTCTTTACCAGGCTTCGACTGATTCTTATCTCTACAGGTGATTGGATTGTCTGCTCTGGCTGGATATTGGTGGAGAGATTATATTAAGGTAATTTTATCATAGAGACTATTGATTTACTGTAGTTATTTTTATTTTCTTTGGTTTTTCCCCTTGTGGGCAGAACACGTAATAGAGTTTAAGATTACTTTCTTGTGGGTTGTTAGCTCAGTACAGTTTTAATTGGGCTATGGTTTGGTTTTAATTTATTCAGACTTTCGTTGTTCAATTATTGTTTGACTCTGATTCAACCAGGTAAGGGTTGATTGTGTGGCTGTTAATCCGTTTCCACGTGGTGGATCCGAAGGTTATTCCCTTGGAATCCTCGAGATCCTATCTCTCGAATTTGGGGTGTGACAGAGAGTTCACAATGTGATGCTCAATCGCTGAAGCATGATTTTTACCCCTCTGCTAGTTGTTAAATATGTATGTATCCCCGAGGAAGTTCTGGGTGATGCCTTGGGATTGTCCCATGATCAAAATAAGGTGAGCCGCTTGTGTCCACTAGGTTGAAAACCCTAGAAACTATGTTGCGCGCATAGAATAATCTACTATTTCGTATATGGGATGATTCTGGGTAAGCATCCTTAGGTAGTGTGATTGGATCATGTGGAACATATGATATTTGCATACTGAACAAGACCCCCTCCCTTACACTTGCACTGAGCACCGGCATATTCTCTGCTGATATTTATTTTGAGTGTCTAGTGTATTACACACTAGACCTAATCATCATGTATAGTTAGGCATGCATACATTGTGACACAGACCTTTGATTCAGTATCAAGTGAGGTTGGGAGAGAAGAATACATTGATTGGTTTATGTTACTTTCCTTATCTTCACTATGCACATATGCTATCTTTATCGCATCAGTTATAAATTATTTATTTTTCTCATAATGTTGGGGTATGAGGTAATACCTTGCATGGAAGGATTACTCATTCTAGCATCCAACTTATGTTTGTTGATTTATATATTTCAGGTTTTGGAGCTTGGTCACGAAGAGAGATCCTGGGAATGGGTATAGATAACCTGATTTAGTTATAGAGTTGTATTAGAATTAGTCTCTCTTTTAATAATCTTGTAATAGATTAGATTTTTATTGCAGTTACTTATACCTTACTAGAACTCTTATTTTCTTCCACTTATGTAGTGATTACTGTTTTGCCACTCCCATAGAGATATGGGGTGAGAGTTACGAATTATGCCTAAAATTTCAAAATTTGGGACTTTTGGTTTAGTTCGTGACAAGGACATGTATGAGTTCCGAAAACTACAAGACCAAAGGATGGGGCGGAACAACCCAAGGGCTGGAAATTCAAGGAGTACTACAACCGAACAGCAAAAAAGGAAAAGGCTGCAAGGCCACCCTTTAGTCAAGGTTTTGTGAATCCGAGCATAAGGTGCTTTAATTGTGGACACATCCGACACCACATGAGGAATTGTCGTCTTCCTAAGAACCCTCTAACAACTTATACCAAAGCCCCACTATCAAGATTATTAACCTGATAAGTGCCTAGCACTTACCATTTTAACCTAGTTATTCATGATTATTAGTCTTTCTTGCCAAGCTTAATTGAGA
>JAUPMG010112653.1:0-11971 GCA_031762675.1 Pachysandra terminalis | reverse complement strand
TGGGTCGGTCCCTTTACAAACAAAGAGAGGGGCATCCGGCTGCTCCTGGAGATGGTTCCCCGAATACTGTGTTTCATAGTGATTTCACTTGGAGATTGAGGGACACTTAGCCAACTAAGAAAACATAGGCATTGCATCAAATTCATATGTATTCCTTGTGTAAGCATACCATTAGAGCATTTGAATGACATTCATTACATCATTTTATCATAATGGAATATTGAATATCGTTTATCTTAATTTAGACTTGTTTATCTTGAGTTGATTTTGAATATGAGATTATGATTATGGTAAGACGGTTTAATACTATCACTGGGCATTCCATGCTCAGCAACTTACTTCTGTTGTAGGTTGAGCTCGTGATTGAGATGGCGGCGCATCTTGAGTACAGATGATGGCAGTTCACTTCTTTTATTCATACTTTATTTTGTTTACAGACCAGATGTTTATTTATTGAATTTTTGGGAATTGATGTAATAGTGGCCCAGCTGATTGCCAGTAGGATTTGTTTAATTGATTTTAGATTTTCTTCCGCACTCTGTTGAATGAATAAAATTACTTATTTCATTTTATCTTTGGTTATGATGTGCTGATCCGTGGTCCAGAAATGGATCCCGAAGGTCGGGCCTTGTGATTCGTGCCATCCCACCTAGGGATCCGGGTTACGGGTTCGAGGCGTGACATTATCATAGTCCTGTTGTCCCTCATCTATAGGTCTTGAAATATGGTGGCTTGAAAGCATAAGTTACACTTAGCTTAGTAAATAAACAAATCAAAACAGTATTTAAATTTGAAGTAGGGACAATGCCACTCTTCAATGGTATTCCTATAGAAAAAAAAACAGAATGTTAGTACATGCAAATAATCATGGCATTTTTCTCCATCTTGATCATCATAGTCCTACTATCCATCTTCTATAGGTCCTGAAATACGTTGCTTTGAAAGCGTAAGATACACTTAGCTTAGTAAATATACAAATTAAACATTATTTAAGATTGAAGTATGGACAATACCACTCTCCAATGTAATCCATAGACAAAAATAGAATAGTTAATATATGCAAATAATGATATAAATGATGTATTTGGTGTAATATGATGCAATGTGCAGGTTCAATTATTAATGAATGCAATGCATGTTGTGCACCTGAACATATATAATCACCACATGTGATCTAATACAATCATATGAAGTGCAATTATGCATGCTATTTGGCATTCGATTAGTGTATATTCCATACCCGATCAAATCTTACTACCCAAGATGTTTCACATAGAAATCATCCCCCAAATGCAAGGCTGAAATAGTAGATTATTCTATGTACGCATCATAGTTTCTACTGGCTCCGACCTAGAGGGCACATTTTCCTCACTTATTTACGATCATAGAGACAAATCCCAAGGCACCACCTAGAACTTCATTTGTGAACCATCCATTAGCCGACCTACTAACAGAATTTCACTCTTATGATTCGACTATTGGGATGACCACTCCCTCACCTATCATCTTACCACAAGTCTCTTGGGACCTCCATACATGGCCTATCCCTCACCTTGGGAGAAAACAAAATATCAGTCCATCCAGGACTTACTCACCAATATCATAATTCCTAGATTATGATAGCACTCATTATGTCCATAAACTCCAGCAATATGGATTCGTGGGGTAAAGTCAAGGCATTAGACCCAATCATGGTCATTATGCACCATAGGCATATTTTGTGCAAGTGAATTGGGGATATTAGCTAATCAAGAGTTTTGTGTAGATGTGCATATGTATATTTGGATATAAAATAATTGTTCATAATGAGTTATAGAGCAATTACAAGTCCAATCAAATTTTCACCCGTTGAGCTAACATAGCAAATCTTCCTAAAAAAGTCACATGCAAAATATTCAATAATATTCAATTCCAAAACCACATATGGTCTAATTAGAAAAAATTAAACATGCCTGCAAAGTTTCAAATCAAACGGAGATTTTTCAAAATTTCCATCTAGCCGTTTGGCAACCGAAACCTAGTCAATAGGGTGGTCGGCTGCCTAGGCGGCTAGCCGTTTTTCCTTGACTGCTTGAACAGGGACCAACAACATTTAAAACAGAGTGTCGGCTGCCTTGCGGCTGGCCGCCCTTGGAAACGACTGCTTGGGCAGTATCCCAAAGCAAGCCCTAGGATTTCGGTTGGCCATCCAGCTAGTCGCTTGGCAGGCGAACTACCCAAATGGGAAACGACTGCCCAAATGGCTACCCATTTAGTCAACCGACTTACCCAGGAGCCATCAGCTGCCCCAAACAACTAGCCTTTTGGTTAGCCGATGCTTGGTAAAAGCCTAGAACATCATGAATTTACAATTTAAGTCTCCTTTTAGCAATTATTTTATCAAAACACACACCATGAAATTCAATTCCGGACAAAACCCATAATTTACTTCAAATTTTACCCACTTAACTCACCTTGATACTTTTATGGTATTAAAACCCATAAAATCAATGTCTTTATCATGTTTTCATGAAGGAGTGGAAGATATAGAATTTATAGCTGTGCTATGTCATATTCACTGAATATAACATATTCACCTAGTTCATATCGAAAATAAAGTTTAATCTGAATACTTACCTTGGATTTTCGTTTAGTGTTGGTAAAACACCTTCTTCTTCTACTTTGATCTTTTGCAATTCCAAGCCTTGATTGCTCCAGCAAGTTTTCTTCTCTTTCAATTATTAGTTTCATACGTTCAGCTTTATGGTTTATATAGATTTTCTATAGAGTTTAACTTAGTCTAGGAGTGTCACTAGTCTAGGATAATGGCTTAAATTCCATCCCTTAGATTAGATTAAATTAATTCTAACCTTAGATTAAAGTGTCCTAGTTATAGATGAACTAATCATTATCTTTATCTAACTTAATCCTATTTAGATTAGTATTCTTTTATTAAATCTCAGCATTTAGATTAGATTAGTTTAATTTTAACCTTTAGATCTAGATTCCTAGTTTTAGTTAAACTAATATTTATCCTCCAAATAATTAGAACTCCTATTAATTAGAATCCTAAATAATTTATAACCAACCATAATTAAATCTCACCCATTAAAATAATTTAAGTGTTCCTACGAAATCCCAGCTGCACATTATAACTTAAAGAGTTATGATTGTGTATTAAGCACTTAGTTTCCCTACCGTGCAACCCACCAATCACAAACATTCAAAGCCAAACATGATAGCTAATTTCTAAAATTTTAAATTAGCCCCTATATTTTTATTAATTTCATACTAACCCTATTATTTTAGTTTGGGTTATTACATTAACTAAGCAAACAATTTGTGTGTGTGAACATGTGTAATAAAGTCAATAGAATATGATTATAATATGCTTTAATATAGTAAAAACCGAGATCAAAATATCACAGTTTGGCAGAGAAGACCAAAACCTTCTCCATAGTTACTTTATGCAAAATATTCATCAAATTCGAATTCAAACACCGCATATAGTCCAATTAGGGTATTTAAAAAATGCTTGCAAAATTTCATAGCAATCGGAACAACTTCAAAAATTCAGTATACCCCCAGTCTACCTTGAGGGCTACCCTAGAATTTCGGCACACCTCTCTTTATACCAAAAATCCTTGGCACCTTGGACAGTAAGCACAAAATAAAAGCACAGAGGGTCTTTTGGGTTTTCAGCCTTCACTGTTGGGTATTTTAGCCATAACTTTGTGTATACTTATCAAAATCACATCAAATTTATTGCACTATGTTCCTAACGAATAGGGGAATTCAAAAATAAAACTTAGGTGGTCAGCACACCTATCGGTACACCGATAGGCTGCCGACACAACCCATAATAGTGGTCGGCACACTAATCGGTATACTGATTAGCCTGCTGACTCTCGGGACAAGCCCAAAAATTCATAAAAATGTATAATTAAGTCCTTTTTAACAAGGGAAAATTACAAAGAGATGCCTTATTTATCTTTGTTGGACATCTTGCTGCCTAAAAGATTGAAAATGGCAATTGGGTGCTCCGTTTTTCACTTTCGTAAGGATGGTTAAAATTATAGAATAAAAAGAAAAATATGCCCTTATAAAATATTAATTTGACAAGCCTCATCCTTCGCCCTAATGACGGAGGAGTCGGAATCAGAGATTGGGATTAACAATGTCAAATTCTCGTATTCCGACATCGACAGCCAACCTTCACCGAAATCCACTGCTCTGATTGAATGATTCTTCCGATCTCTATGCTCTGAAGGTCATCTCCTTCTTGTCGGATCTAATGGGGCAGGTTCGATCTCTTCCTTGAGATTTTTTTCGATCGTGTTTTCCTTAATGGAGATTTCTCGTGATTATGTGTGGTTTGTGTTATCGGGAGATCAGTTTTCCTCGACGCCGGTTTGACATCTTCAGGCGATCTCTATTATATCGCTGGAGAGGTTTTTCTATCTTCTTCTTCTGATTTAGCTAATTATGAGGCTTGATTTCACTTAATTGGACTATTTTTTGTCAAATATGTTGTAATGAGCTTGAACATTGTTTTTTAAATTCTGAATCATTTAGGTTTAGCCTATTAGTTGTCAGTATTACTTTCTCCTTTCATTCACATTTTGTTACTGGATTACGGATGCCGTGTATTGAACTTAATCTATGAGTAGATAGATGAATTTATGGTTTATGCATTATTGGAAGATGCTTCAGAGGTAGATATCAGTTCTTGATTAATCAGTTTACACAACAGTGTAAGAGATGTTGATGGTAGATTAAGCTTCTTCTTCTGATTTAGCTAATTGTGAGCATAGTCTATGAACCTCTACGGCTGATAATGATCCATTATTATCAATTCCTTTTTCTTTGATGAAATCCTTTTTTTTTGTTTATTTTTTATTATTATTCTGATAAGAAAAAATATTTAATCCTACTCATATATGAGGGATCTCATGAACAGAGATATAAGCCAAAGTATTATGTTTCTTTCTTGTTTATTTATTTATTTTTGTTCTATTTATTTTGATGAACCAAAACGAGTTGCACCCCTATAACCAACAAATTCGAACTTATTGACCTGGTTCATAATCAAGTTCGACTCTAGTTCTATAAAAGATGGACCCGTTAAGAATCGGGTCTGCGCGTGTACCCGTCGAATATTGGGTTTCTTGGGTTTGTTAAATAATTTATAGAAGTCCTGCTCAAAAATTGTTTGATGCATATTTTTCTTGATATTTTTTCAATTCATTCATTGGTCGTATGCTTTGACATTTTCAGGTCTAAAATGGAGTTAAATAAATTACTTGTTTTGTGTAAGTATGGAAGTCATCTTGTGGAAAACATGGATGTGTCTATCATATCAAGGTGGTGAAACATGTGCAATATTGATTGACAGTACCCCATCCCTTAATGAATAAAAAAGAAATGTAGTAGAGAAGTTTAATTTGGAGGAGCATACCGTAGTCACTAAGTATGTTTTATCATCAGACAAAGGACTAAAGTGCTTTTGGATTTTGACGATGACATGACAATCTTGACGTACATGCATGCATCTTCAAAGGGTGCAGAAGTATACATAGAGGGGAAATCAATAAATTCTTCTTATGTAAAGGAATTTGTACATAGTATGAGGTACTTTCTATTATAATAATTAAATTAATTTTAATCTTTGATTGCATGTATTAAGTATTTTTTTTTAAATCCAGAAGTGAGAGATTGAGCACAACAATCAACACAGAACAAACATTTTTCTCTCCTCTTCCTAAAATCACCAAACTAACACATGTAGACAGTCAATCTCCTGCAAGCAATCTTGGGT
This sequence comes from Pachysandra terminalis, assembly GCA_031762675.1. Lineage (NCBI taxonomy): Eukaryota > Viridiplantae > Streptophyta > Magnoliopsida > Buxales > Buxaceae > Pachysandra > Pachysandra terminalis. Next base: position 6,174 of record JAUPMG010112653.1, on the reverse strand, counting down.
TAGAAGAAGCTGCTGCAAATGCAAATCAATCGAATGCAGATTAAGGACCAGACAAGACTAACATAGCATGTCGAAAGAAGCCAAGGATGTCTCACCTTTATTTGAATGTGATCAATGAAAATGAGTAGGAATTCAAAGATGTTATTGAGTTTCAAGAAGTACTTCGCAACTATGCGATTGCTCGGTTCTTTGATTACAGATTTTACAATAACGATTCAAGAAGGGTAATTGTTAGGTGCACAATACATACATGTCCATGGAGAATTCATGCATCAAAAGGTAAGAGAAATACAATATTCACAATTAAAAAGTTCAATAACAAGCACATATGTTGTGGGGCTATAGGTTCAAGTTCCCATCCTAGAGCTTCAAGGAAATGGTTGGGTGCCCTTGTAAAATCGAAGTTACGTGGTGACCCTAAATACAGGCCTAAACATGTTGTAGTTGACATCCGTGAAAATTATGGTGGTAAGTTGACATAGAAACAAGCTTGGAGAGGGAAAGAAGTTGCTAAGGATGAAATCATGGGTCAGATATTCAACCGTATAATCTTTTACCATGGTATTGTGAGAGGGTATTAAAGACAGATCCAGGGAGCATGATTACATTGGAAAAGAAACCAAATATTCCCCTTTGCATATTCTGCTGTAGATATTGAAAATCAGGACAATTGGCGGTGGTTTTTGGTCGAGCTACGTAATGCATTGGATATGAATGATTCATTGACATCTTAGTTATAAAAGATCGTTCACCATGATTTTTAAAAATAGCCACCATGCTTACTGTTTGTGTAACTTACAAGATAATCTCAAAACTGATTTGAAAGGGAAAGCCTCCTTGGGAGAGAGAGAGAGAGAGAGAGAGAATGGCTCATTTTATGAAATTTGCAGCCGAGGTAGTCACAAACTCATAATATATGAGTCTTTTACAGCAAATCAGGGATTTATCAGAGGATGGATATCAATGGGTCAAGGGAACAAGCCCTGAACATTGGGCTACAATACTTTTTAAGGGTAAGTAATACTACAAGCTGATGAGTAATTGTTCTTTATTTCATGTTTACATATAAATTTATAGCAGAAAAAATTATTATTCACAGATGAGCGATATAATAAAACGACATCAAATGTTGCTGAGTGCTTTAATAATTGGGTATCAGAGGCTCGTTTATTACCTATATATCATTGCGTTGATGGCATACGACAAAAGATCATGAAGTTATTGCATGAATGTCGGTCGAAGGCTCAAAAACGTGCTAAAGAACTCGGGTTAACAAAAGAGATTCAAGAACAACTTAATTTGAATTTAGATGCTTCTCGTGCTCTTCAAGTAAGGAAGTGTATATTAGTTATTATTGCTCTCATTTCAAGTGAGACTCTCAAGTGATGTAGTGTTTGAAGTTTATGATGAGATTACCTACACAGTAAATTTGGTTGATAAGAGTTGTTCATGTAGAATTTGGAAGGTAACTGGGATACCGTGCCCGCATGCATTAGTATGCATTGAGCGAATACGTGGAAATGTTTATCATTTTTGCCCAAAGTATTTTTCGATTGATGCTTATGTAACTACATATGAGGAACCAATTCATCCAATTGATAATACAGAAAAACCAGTTGATGATGGACTAATCATTTGCAAGCCTCCAAAGACTCGTCGTCTTTTCGGTCGTCCAAAGATCAAACGGATTGAATCACAATTAGTACCAAACAGGGCATTCCACTATACTAGGTGCAATAAAGAGGGTCATAGTAAAGTTATGTGCAAGGTTCCAATCTAGCATGGGTTGTAGTACATTCTACAATGGTTCTCACATATTTGTTTGTTGACACTGCATATTTCAGTGGTGATGAGTAAAATCCTTTACCTAGGTTATTCAATTTTTGTTTTGTAAACTGAATTGCACATTATTAATTGATGGTGGGTTCTTTCGGGAGGTTCCTTAGGTCTCTTAATTTGTTATGTTTCTGTTGTTAGCTTCAAACTTTGTTTCAATCTCAACTAGATTCTCCCTCCATGATCTCTATTTCTCTTCATCTACTAACAGTTCAGCTTTCTTATTATACTTCATCCTTACTTCTATATCACATCCTTATAGTCAAATATTGCTAATAAAACATTGATACTAAACATAACAATATGAAACCTATTGATCTGGTTTTTGTTTTAATTGAAGGAGATAGGGATTGGAGGAAGAGGGTGATGGTGGTTATTTTCTTTGCATTTGTCAATAAGATTCAAAGGACCGGACCAATCCGGTCTGAATTGCTCGGTCCGTACCGGGATAGGACCTCAATGGTCTAGTCCCAAATTGCGATACAAACATTAGTACGTGGGGTTATGGGCCTAACCGATACAATTGATACCGGTCTGGACCGACCAGTACAATCGATATGGTGATCGGTACAACCAATCTAGTAATTTTTTTATATATTTTTTTATTTGTGTACTGAACTAAACAACGACATAGTGTGAAAAAAAGGGCAATGGTTGGGTTTCTATTTCACACATGCGTTCCTTCAAAGAGATTAGACCATGTAAGTTTGTATTGAAGAAAACTATGTTGTACTAGAGAGTTGATGGAGGTTTGATACTTTGCACGCTAATCAAGAAAAATGGAGGGTAGAGAAGAGAAGTGGGGTGGGACAAGCCAACTCGTGAGAAATTTTAAATGGGGGCATTTTGGCCATTTATTAGGGAAAGGATGAGGCTTGTCAAATTAATATTTTACAGGGGCATATTTGTCTTTTTATTCTATAATTTTAACCCTACGGAGCACCCAATTGCTATTTTCAATCTTTTAGGCAGCGAGATGTCCAACAAAGACAAATGAGGCATCTCCTTGTAATTTTGACTTTTAACAATTAATTTATCAAAACACTCACCATGAAATTTAATTTCGAATGAAACCCATATTTTACATCATAAACAAGTCATATAACTTACCTTGATCCTTGTATGGTATTCCAACCCAGAAAATAAAACTTTTTATCATGTTTTCATTAAGGAGTAGAAGAAAGAGAATTATATTAGGTATGCTATGTCATATTCAAAGAATATGACATATGTACTAGTTCATATCAAAAATAAGGTTTTACTCGAATACTTACCTGAAATTCTTGATTGGCGTTGGGTAGAACACCTTCTTCCTCCTCTTCAAAGTCTGAACTTCTGCACTTCTTCAATCTCCAAGCTTCTCCAAGTTGTAGAGATGTTATACCTCTTCTTCTCTCTCCTCTCTTATGAATTCTAGTTCATACGTTTAAGCTTGTTCTTTTATAGACTTTCTACTGAGTTAAACTTAGTCTAGGAGTTGTTATTAGTCTAGGATAAGGTATTAATTCTCTACCCTTAGATTAGATTAGTTAGATCCTAGCCATTTAATTAAGATTCCTTGTCTTAGTTAAACTAATATTTATCCTCTTTTAATTACACAATACTAACTTAATTAGAACAAGTATTACTCCTATTAATTTCCAGCCATTAGATTAGATTAAGAATTCCTACTAAAATTAGGACACTTCATCTAATGGTTAGGAGTAAACTAATCTAATCTAAGCGTAGAGAATTGATATTAGTCCAAATTAGATAAGAACTCCTAGACTGTTGGGAATTAAGAATAAAAACTATATAAGAAGAGGGTTCAATGTATGGACCATTATTCATAAGAGAGAGAGAGAGAGTGAGAGAGAGAGAGAGAGAGAAGAAGTGCAGCAACTCAAAGGCTTAGAGTTTCCAAAGTTCATGCTTGGAGAGGAATAAGGTGTTCTACCAACACCAATCAAGAATTCGATGTAAGTATTCGATTAAAGCTTTATTTTCAATGTGAACTAGGTACATATGTCATATTCTTTTAGTATAACATAGCATATCTATTATAATTATCTTTCTTTTACTCCCTCTTCATGAAAACATGATTAAAAGTATTATTTTCTGGGTTGGAATATCATACAAGGATCATGGTAAGTTAGATGAATTATTTATGATGTAAACTATCGGTTTTGTTTGGAATTAAATTTCATGGTAAGTGTTTTGATAAATCATGTGTTGAGAAGGACTTAATTATGCAGTTTTATGATTTCTGGGCTTGTCCCGAGAGTCGGCAGGCTAATCGGTATACCGATTAGTGTGCCGACCACTGTTCTGGGTTGTGTTGGCATCCAATTTTTAATTTTCCTATTTGTTAGGAACACAACGCAACAAATTTTAGGTGATTCTGATAAGTATACACAAAGTTATTGCTAAAATACCTAACATATATCAAAGCTAAAAACACAAAATTGCTCATTGTCTAAGGTGCCGAGAATTTTGGCATACCGAAAGGTATGCCGAAAATTCCCAGGTAGCCCTGGGGTAGTATACCAAAAATTTTAAGTTTCTCCGATTTCTATGAAATTTTGCAAACATTTTTAATATGCCTATTTGAGACTACTTGTGGTGTTAGAATTTAATTTGATGAATATTTTGCATAAAGTACCTATGGAGGAGGTTTTGGCCTTGTTTGCCATCATGTGATATTTTGATCTGGGTTTTTATCAAATTGTTTACTAAGTTAATGTGCACAGATCATTGTTTGGATGTGTTTTCAATGTTCTAATCATGTTTAATGATATTTTCGAAAGTCTAGAACTGTTTACTTATGTTTTGAATGTATTAGATTGCCTAAAATTGGATTTCGAGACTCATGGAAAAACCCAGAATCGCGTAGGTCGGCAGGCTTCGGTCCACCGATGCCTCTGCCGACAGAGACCATTTTCTAGGCAAAATCAGCTATTCTACAAGCTTCGGTCCACCGATGCCTCTGTTGACGACCACCCAGGAACACAGAGAGGTTCGGTCCGCCGACACCTCCACAGACAAAGACTATTTTCTAGACCAATTTAGTTATTCGGCAGGCTTCGGTCCACCGACGCCTCTGCCGACAGATCTGTAGTTTGCATAGTGAATAATGTTTTTGTGAGGATGACTTAGATGGTTGGTGTGGGGCTTTGGTCATTGTTTTGTTGGTTTTCGGAAGCAAAACATGACTTTGGTGTGTCAATCTTGGTCTTCCAATGTTCATGTGACCACCATCCCATCTTAGTTGATCCCTTGTATTTGTGAACTTGTGGTAATCTATGATTGTTGTGCTATCGTGATAATGATGGAAGCTAGTGAACGTATACAATAAGATCACCCAAGTGTATGGGCGCTCGGATAGTTTCTGTTGTAGGCCTTCACTTGATATCCACTTAATGCGTTACATACTAGGTTGATGTCTTATTGTAAGTATACTGGGAGGTGGAAATCTACGGAGAAACAACTGCGATGCTTCCGGACTGGGTTGACTAAATACCTTGTGGGGTGAAAGGGCCCACAGAAACTAGGATAGGATGCTTGCGAGCGCCTATGCAGGTTCGCTACCCCTCGAGTACTGTACACTGGAAAATTAGTTGTACTATATGGTAGTCTTCGTACCATGGGTTAGCGCTCGGAACAGAGAAGGGATTCCGGTAATTCCTTGGATACGTCCTAAAGTGGCCTTTGTTGTTGGAAGTGTGGTATGAGGTTTGAGATATTGATCTTAGTTCATTACATTATGCATATTTATCATTGTTTGCGTATGTTGCATCATTGCATTCATTCTAGGTCATGTGAATGTCTTCACATCATCACATAAGCTACTCATCTTACATTGCTTTATGTTGGAATTATTATTGGACTTATTATGGTACTAACCCTTTTAATTGATTTCCATGAGAGGACGGGTGAACATTCCAATGTTTACTTACTGAGCATCATAAGCTCACGCAATGTTTTATGTTGTAGGATGGGAATAGGAAGGACCGCTCTAGTTGGGGATGCTGCTTGTCGATTTACCTTGCTGCTTTACTAAGCTTTCCAGTTTCTTTGCTTTTCACTCCAGATGGAGTTAGATTATGATTATGATATTGTTTATAATTTGTTGACTGAGTTGTGATCCTGTGGACATAGTAGTGGGATTTTGTTGGTTTAGGCCCTGCTGAGGCCGTACACTGTTTTATTTACTTTTGGTTATACTTTGGATTATATCGTAGTTGTTTACTTCCGCACTCTAATTTTTTGAATGAAAGTATTATTGTTACTTTTATTTGCTTATGTTGTGGTAGCAATCCGCAGTCCAGTTGTGGATCCCGAAGGTCTCACCTTGAGATC
>JAUPMG010112642.1:0-11971 GCA_031762675.1 Pachysandra terminalis | reverse complement strand
CCCCCCCCGCCCCCCCCCCCCCCCCCCCCCCCCCCCCCACCAGCACGTGGGTTCTCTCTACAAAAAAAATTCTTATTTTATTTTATTTTTTTATTTTTTTATTTATCTTTCCTTTTTTTTCTTTTCGATTTTTGTTATTTCTTTCTCTCTTTTTTTAGTTTTTTTTTTTTAATTTTTTATGATTTGTCATGTGGCAAAATCTTCTCATTATTTTAATTTTCCCTAATATATTTTTTTATCATTATTTATTCCCATTTTTTGTTCTTTTTTTTTTGATAACTTTAAAATACCAAAAATGACCCTTCGACTCCCACACTCGGATTTTTACAAAATTACAGTCGTTTCGAAGGTGTTTCAAAAAGAAATCCAAATTTGATGTTGAAAAAATGTTTCGACCCTTGGATTTTACTGTTTGATCTCCATGACTGGATTAGGGGCAAAACTGTCATTTTTCCACCAAACTTCGAATCAGCCCAAGATTATACTCATTGGAGAGCATTTTGGCTCAGGGATTCAAATTTAAGGTTAAAAATGGATTTAGGACTGAAATGGATCAGGTGGGGTCTACCTGGGGTATTTTGGTCATTTCACATAATTTTTTGGGCTTTTCAGGGAAAATTGGCAATATGATTGTCGCTCTCGTGCAAATTGGGGTGTCTACAGTTGTTATCCGTATCCATGAGGTGGGTCTGAATGTCGGTTCCTTGGAATCGTCGAGATTCTCATATCTTGGATCCGGGGCGCGACAGAGGTGGTATCAGAGCACTAGGTTTAAGTTGTCTAGGCTTTGGGAAGTCTTAGGTCATAGTGAAAACCTAGGAAGGAACCATAGAAACTGTGAACCTAGAATCCACACCTCTTTGTTGTGTGTAATATATTTGATTATATTATGTGATTAAATAATGTGTGTTCTTATGTGCTCATGTGTGAAAATATGTATATTTACATGTTATAAATTATGACTATCACACAACATACTTAGAGACTTGTCATTAAATATAGAAGGCTAGTGACTAATCCGAACAGTGGTAGGGTGATCATTACACTCTTTGTAAGGTGATAGGACTATTCTAGCTGCAGATACATGATTCCATGAACCTTAGATCGATAGTAAGTGACCACTTGCGAGAGAAAAAGACTATACTAACTTAAAAGTTATCAATTTTCTAGAACATAAGTGTAATTACTTATTGAAATATGATGAAATTTCTAGGATAAGAACCTTATACTTTTGAGTGTTTAGTATATTATAGTTGTGAAATTAAATTGTTGTGACATTATGTACAATTAGGAAATGTGTGTGTGTGTGCAATTTTCTAGGATAATACATGAAACTGCTTTGCTTAGAATATTGATTGCTTTACTACAAACTAATTGAATTGTGTGAAACTACTTTAATATGAAAACTGAATGTTAATTATGTTGTAAACCATGAGACTTACCTTAGGTGATTTTGTGAACTACGAGAACCTAGAACATGTGAACCTAGGAAGTTCTTTCGTGAATTGTATGAAATATACCTTGGTACAGTATGTAAATACTTAATGTGCTTGTATGTGAAGTATTGGAGCGTATTATGTAGACTGTTTGAACTAAGTAGTTCATGTGAATTGCTTGAATTGCATCTAGGTAATAATTACATGAGAACTTAGAAATGGTGATTTAGGTTCATTTCTGGGAATTACATGGAAATTCCAATCTAGATAAATGATAGGTGTATGACTATGCATAACACGTATAATGCTAGGATCAGCATTTAATTACATTGATTGTAAGATGAATCTAGGAGTGAGTAGGAAGGGGTAGTGAATGAACTTGGACATGAGATAGACTAGATGATAGCTGGATGAGATTGATGATAATTCACAAATGTCATGTAAAGGGAGATAGGGTAAACATGTCCACATATACAAGTTAGTCAAGCCAACTGAGCACACAGGCTCCACACTCTACGTTACCCACACTTAAGCATTCAAACATATTCCTTATTATAGATATGTATTTGAGGTGTAAATACACCTTTCCTATCATTCATTTTAGCAAATCATACAAGGAAGTACATCAAATAGTGCTTTTCCAACCAATTTGAGGACTATCACCCCACAATTTCTAATCCTAGCATCTAAACATGTATACAATGACGATTTTGAGCTAAAGGGAGTGTTTTGGGGCCATTCATACAAGATTCCCCAAAATCTCCTATTTCTCGGGCAAATCTAGAAAAGCTAATTTTCGGGTTGGAGAGTCATAATTTGCATGGTAAGTCTTTTGAATCCGGAAATAGGCCAAACATGTGAGGTTGGTCAATCTACACATGTCCACATTTGAATCTCCATCATCGGACCAAGGGAACTGTTCGGCGAGGTCCTCGGCGACCCTTCGGCCAGCCGAAAAGACAAAAACGTGCCAATGACTTGGTACTTCGGGGTTTGGTCCGGATGAGTCTCGATAGACCAAAAGTGAACTTGGATTTCCTCCAAAAATTGGGTTCAGTGACCTCTTCGGCGCGCCGAACCAAGTCTCAGCGACCAATCCAGAGAGCCCAGAAAAGCTCTGAGATTCGGCCGGGTTGCTCGGCGCACCGAGCAGGTCGCGGAACCTCGGGAGGGGTCCAATCAGGTTGAAATTTCACCGGGAGGTCGTTCAAACTCCCAGGAAGGTTCGATTATACTTTTTGTTCCAAAATAATTAGTCTACAATGGGGATTTGGGAGTTTCTCAATATATTCCTAACTTTAGGGATTTGATTTCCACATTTCAACTCACATATGAAGGTCAGGGGTTTAAATCACCATCTAAGGCATGCAAATCAAGTAATAATCCCAAGGATAAGGTGGGCATTCAACAATCAACCCTTCTCCTTGATCATAATGCTAAAACACAACCAAACACAACATCAAAGAAAGGATACTCAACTCGGAGCGTTGCAGGAATGCGTAGAAGTTGCTCCATCGTGTCTCCGAGGTCTCTGATGGCCTTCCTCCATCCCCAAGGCTCCAAGAGAAAGATAAGAGAAGAAAAATAAGAAGAAGAAATGAAAATCTGATCTAAGGCTTCTATTTATAGGCTCTATAGGTTTAGTTAAGAATAGTTTCAGCAGTAGGGGCAAAACGAGGTTTCCGGTCCTATATTTTTCAACTGGACACCTATGCTACTTCTGCCAGAGGGCTTTTCCTGATGGGTCTGAGGTGGGTCTCTAGTGCTATCGGATGTGATTATTATCTTGTCTGACTAGTTTATTTTAATTTAATTGCTAAATCATTGTTAACTAATCAGATTGGCTCCTAAAATAAATTAACCTTCCTAATTACTTTTAGGAGTTAAGGTTGATCCTATTGTGTTTATAACTTCATGTGATTAAGGACCAAGTGAGTACTAATCTTGCCTATTAGTGATTTTTTTTATTAATTTTCAATTAAACCTGAGCTCTAATCCTAATTATTTGGGGTGATTGTTCAGGTTCTTACATTTTTGGTGATCAGTGTTGACTTGTTGACAAACCACGCACTTAGTCATGAACTCTTCGATGCCAACCTTCATCCGTCTCCACCAATAGTTGCGCCTTAGGTCATAGTACATCTTCATCCTTCCGGAGTGGATAGAATATTTGGAACGGTGAGGTTCCTCTAGAATCTCTCTTTTCAGCTCTTCGTCATGTGGTAGCAAAGTCTTCCTTTTAAGTGTATGCTGCCATCTTCCTCCTTAGTCCAATCTGGTCGATCAACATAATTGGCTAGGTCTTGCAACCATGGTTCTTTTGCTTGTAGCTTAATAATTATGGTTTTGAGTGAAGGCTTTGCAAGGATGTTGCATAACCTTACTCCTTGGTCTGCTACACGAACTTGGATGTTGAAATCAGCAAGTTTTTTGTACATCTTCCATTCTTGAAACATCATGTGTGCCACAATGCTTCTAGGCTTCCGGCTGAGTGCATCCGCCACGATGTTTGCTTTGCCCGGATGATATTGAAGTGAAAAATTGTAGTCGTTTACTAACTCCATCCATCTACATTGCCGCATGTTCAAGTCCTTTTGTGAGAAAAGATACTCCAGGCTTTTATGATCAGAAAATACCTCAAAGGTTTCTCCAAAGAGATGATGTCGCCAAATCTTCAAAGCGAAGACTATAGCCGCCAGCTCCAAGTCGTGCGTAGGATAATTTCTTTCATGAGGCTTGAGTTGCCTTAAGGCGTAGGCTACGACCTTCCCTGCTACGACCTAATTATGAGTCTACACTACCCAGGTCTATGGGTAGTGTAGACAAACCTACCATAACTAGGCAAGACTTACATACTTTCCCTAAGTATGTTGAACCTTAGATGGGGTTTGCTACGACAAGACTCCTTTCTAGGTCCTTTATAGGTAAACTTAGACAGTTTACTAATGAATTTGCAATAAAAGAGTGCGACGCTCCCATATCAAATAAAACTTTTGCTGAGGTGTGAGAAATACAAATCGTACCTTCCAGGACTTCCCCTTGTTGTTGTTCTAAGGCATAGACCTTAGCTTACTGAGGTGGCTGTTGTGGAACTCCAGCCTTGGTTCCTTTAGGTGGTTGTGGTTGTGCTTGTGGTGCTGGTTTTCGGATTTTGCTGATAGTGAGGCTTTGGAATTAGTTGCTACTGCTGGAATGTTCTAGCTTGAGGATTCTTAGGGAGTCGACAGTCCCTTATCTGATGGCCTAGCCTTCCACAGTTGAAGCATCGATGCTTGGAACGCCTTGAGTGCTGGTAAGACCTTGAGTCCTTGGTCATTTCTACTGTTCAGATATGGTGCCTTTGGTAATTCCAACTCTTGCATTGTTCCTCCCCAATCTTTGATCTTGTAGTTTTCGGAACTCTTGCATGTTCTTCTCCACCTTCCGTGCACAGTCAACTAGTTTGTGGTACTCTGTGAACTCCCGTACGATCATCCTACTCTTGATGCTAGGCCTTAGTCCACTTTCAAATTTGAAGGTCTTCCTCTCCTCATCATCAATGGCATAAGTGGAAAATTGTGACAGCTCCGTGAACTTAGTAGCATATTCCGGTACCATTATACTTCCTTGCTCCTGCTTCATGAATTCCGGTTCCTTCTCCTTCCTAATAGTTTTTGGAAAGTATTCTAGATAGAATTGTACCTTAAACTGCACCCAATTTTGGATGTTCATGATTGCCAATGTTGCTTTCCACCATCTCCTTGCCTCTCCAACATAAAGGCAGTGAAATGAATCTTCTCATAAACGTTTACCTCCATTACTTCAAAGATATGCTCTAAGGAATCAACCCATGCTTGTGCCTCCATTGGATCAGTGATACCTTTGAAAACAGTTAGTCCAAGCTTCTTGAATTTCTCAATGCTACGAGTGTTTTGTTGTGCTTCGGATTGTTGTGGCATACTCCCCATTCGAGCTTGTTGTTGTTGCATCATATCGGCCATATGTCCCATAGCTTGATAAATTCCAGCAAGTTGTGGGTTGTGATTGTCATCATTACTTGCTGTTGGTACCCCTGTATCCACACTGGCACCTCATCTTCTACTGGCCATTGTAAATCAACAAGTACCTTAAGAAAGAGAAGATATGAAAACTTTTAAAACACCATCACCTTGAAAACTTTAAAATATCAACAATCAAAAACTTTTGGAATTGATTTAAAACATGAAAACTTAGGCTCTGATACCAACTTTGTCACATGCCAAACTTAAGAGATCTCAAGGGAGTCCCTATAAGTTAGAAATATGACTCTCACCCCATATCCACATTGGAGTGATAGTCAATACATTGCCAAATAATTTAAAGTAACTGAGATTTATTATTAACTTAAAAATAATCAAACTAAAGTTACTACATCTCAAAACTATAAAAAATAAATCAAAATATAGCAGCAGAAAGAAAATACTATAGTTTCATGCTAAATCTAATCCCTAAATAAAATAGAGCCTAACAATGGCTAGTAAAATACTCTGGCATGCAAGCCAATAAAAACGAAGTAGATCCCTAATATAAGTCCTAATTATCTTGTTCGATAAAATCAGCATTTTCATCAAAACAAGGGTCCATAGCTGGGTCTCCATAATCCAAGTCCTCTAATGTGCCTGAAATATGTTGCTTGAAAGCGTAAGCTACACTTAGCCAGTAAGTAAACAAATCGAACAAGGTTTATAATTGAAGTAGGGCCAAGGCCACTCTTCAATGGTAATCCATAATTTCCAGTAAACATAAATATGATGAAACATCAAGTAATATGAACAGACTAGTGAGTGAGTCATAATATAAGTGTATATGCATGAGTAACATACGTTGTACATGAATGGTCAAGTTTTAAAATATGCATGCTGTGCACCTATAAGAAATCACCATGTGTGATCTAACAAACAAGTCTAATATGCTGTGCAATTAGTTTAAAAATACTGTTTAAATGGTTATATATAGGTTCCCACAAGATCGATCATTCCTTAAGTAAGATGTCTTCTAGAACCATCCCCCCATACAGGGTCATTCTCAAGTTAAGATATTTCATGTGCGCATTATAGTTCTAAGGGGCTTCGACCTAGAGGGCACAATTCCTCCACTTATTTGTGATCAAGGACAATAATTCCAAGGAATTCCAATTGTAAACTCCTCAGGGAATATATAAACAAGCAATAGGAATCACTCATTTGATAAATAGTCCATAGGACCAATAGGTATATTGAGATAGCTAATCCCTCAACTCCAGAAATATAAGATTTATGTGCAAGTCTCCTCACCTCCTGTGATTTCCAGATCACAATAATCTCTTAATTCCTTAAAAATCCAGAAGTATGGACATGCAAAGGGGTTTAACCTATAGACCAAATCCATGGTCACAAGGCAATATAAAGTGCAAGTGATAGGGTGCACATTAACTAAGCATGCAATTGATGTGTACAAGGTGTAATATGTCTATCTAGCATGCTGAACATGTTAAAAACACATAATAATAGTCATGTTAAAATATCGTGTTCCAACTAGCATAGAAAAGAATCCAAATAGGGTAAAAGTATTTGAAACATGCATAATTACTCAAAACAAATATCAAAATTGATCTAATGAGATCAAAATAAACATGCTCACAAAAATTCAATCAAATTAGACCAAGTTGGGCAATCTCGGCGTACCGAAGGCCCGCCGAGAGGGCTCTCGGCGTACTCTCGGTGGCCTTTTGGCTTACCGAGGGGTCGTCGAGGGGTCTATATTGGGGTTTCAGGATTTCTGGATTTTGGTTAAAATATATGGCTCGGCGTACTCTCAGTACACCGAGAATTGGCTCGGTGAACAAACCAAGGGCCTTAAAATTTATCTGTGACGCTCGGTATACTCTCGGTACGCCAAGAATAGGCTCGGTGAACAAACTAGGGACTGAAAACATAAAAAATGGCGCTTGGCATGCTTTCGATGTACCAAGGGTTTGCTGAGTGCTCTACTGGGCGTGTTCAGTGAGGTCTCGGTATACCGAGAGTTCGCCGAACTTCGCAATCTGAGCAGTTTTTGCCAGATTTTAGTGTTTCTACGATGCTAATCAAAATATTTCCTTAAGTAATTAACCTTCCTTCATCTTGGATTCCGCACAAAACCCAATAACAACATGTAGGAAAATATTAGTCATTAATAAATAGCTAATTTACTTTGAAACCTTTGAAAACTAATACAGATTTTGAAAACTTACTTCATACTATTGAAAGTAAACTTGAAAACTCTACTAAAATCATAAAACAAGCTAAATTAGAATCCTTACCTTGATGTTGCAGGTTTGGAGTGGAGAATTCACCTCTGCTCTTCTTCTTCATCTTCTTCTTTTCTCCAAAGATTTGTGATTTTCGAAATTCAGCAAGGCTACTTATTTATATGATTTCTGTAAGTATCCTAGTTCTATTAGTATTAGTATTTAGATTTCGATCCTGACCCTTTATTGGGAGTTATTAGTTTCTAAGCCGTTAGATGGAACCTCCCAGCTCTCCTAGTTCAGCTATGCTTCTATTTTTGAATATTTGAATTCTAAAGGGTTTCTAACTCCTATTTTGTAAAAGAAGCTTCTAATTAGTGTTTTAAATCTAAGCCATTGATTGGAGTGTAAAAGCTCCTGCAAGATCAACTTTAGAGGTTATGATTGTGTGTATTGCACTTAGTTTCCTAATTGTACAACCCACCAATCACAATCAGTCAAAAGTCAAATAATATGGCTATTACTAAATTTTTTAAATTAACCCCAAATTTTTTGGTATTTACACATAAGTCCTAGTATTGGTTTGGGTTATTACAACAACCCATTTTATCTTCATCATTCTGATCAACCTGGTGTTGTGCTAGCCACCCAATTGTTGAACGAAGAAAATTATGGCACATGGAGTCGTGCCATGCTGATGGCTCTTAGTGCAAAGAACAAAGAAGGATTTATCAATGGCTCCATTCAGAAGCCATCCAATACCTCCATTACCGAACTGCAGCAGTGGGTTCGTTGCAACAATCTTGTGAAATTGTAGATTCTGAACTTGATTTCACAAGACATCAGTGCAAGTGTGATCTATAATGAAGTAGCACATGAAATCTAGAGCGATCTCAAAGAGAGGTTTTCGCATGCCAACAACGTTCATATATTCCATGTTGAGCAGACCATTAACGATTGTGCTCAAAACACCATGACCATTGGCATTGACTACACCAAACTCAAGGAGTTGTAGGACGAGCGGGATGCGCTATGCTCTCTTCCTACTTGTACCTGCACTGCTGAGAAGGAAATAGTGCAATTTCAGCAAAATCAAAAGACCATGAAGTTTCTCATGGGTCTTAATAATGTTTATGCAGGGGTTCAAGGGCAAATCTTTCTCATGGATCCCCTACCTACTGTCAATAAGGCACATTCGCTCATTCTCCAAGATGAAAAGCAACGAATTGTCACCTCTAGGAAGAGTACCACAACTGAGGCAACCGCTTTTGCTGTTAGGGATAATTCACGTATCTCTGGAAGGAAATTCACACCAAAAAATCCTCATTTGAATTGTGATCGCTATGATCGAATTGGGCATACAACAGAAACGTGCAAACAACACCTTTTATGTGACCATTGTGGCTATAGATGTCACACCATCAAGACATGCCGCAAAAAGGGCAATTCCAATGGAGGCAAAGCTGATTTTCCGGATCGTCCTCATCGCAATTTCAGATGTAATCATGTGAACACCGACACAGTGGCACTAACGCCAACATCCACATCCCTCATTCTTACACAGGAGCAATACACAAATCTCATGACGATTCTTGGTAACAGCAAACCCAATTCTATGGTCAATCATGCTGGTAGCACCTCTGCCATGACTGAACTCTCGGGTAAACCATTATGTGCTTCTATTTTTGGCAAGGATATGCCTTGGAACCTTGATAGTGGCGCCACAGATCACATGGTTTGCTCACCTCACTTGCTAACCACAAGCTCCCTGGTTCTTAATCGAACCGTGCACCTCCCAAATGGTGCATTTGCTTCTATGGTCAATCATGCTGGTAGCACCTCTGCCTTGACTGAACTCTCAGGCAAACCATTATGTGCTTCTGTTTTTGGCAAGGATATGCCTTGGAACCTTGATAGTGGCGCCACAGATCACATGGTTTGCTCACCCCACTTGCTAACCACAAGCTCTCTCCGTGCACCTTCCAAATGGTGCATTTGCTGCTGTCACTCATATAGGCAACATTCAAATTTCCCTTCACTTTACCCTTCACAATGTGCTTTGTGTTCCTTCTTTCCAACTAAACTTGGTATCTATTAGTAAGCTCGCTGACCATTCCCATTATCTTGTTACGTTTACTAACAATACTTGTGTGATTCAGGACCAACGATCGGGAAAGATGACTGGGATGGGCACTGAATGAGGAGGACTTTACTACCTTGAAACTCCGAAGGGGCAAGTTGCAATTCTGTTAGCATGGTTGTGACCAACTCCTCTCGGCTTTGGCACCATCGCCTCGACCATCTATCCAATAAAAGTTTTCGTTTAGTTTCTCATTCTGTTAAAGACATCAATTTTTGTGATATCAATGATTGTTTGATCTGTCCGTTAGCTAAACATACTCGTTCACCATTTCCATTAAGTACTTCGACTACTTTTGCACCATTTGAATTAATCCATGTTGATATAGGTGGGGGTGGGAGTTATCATGTTCCAAACATCAACGGAGCTCGTTATTTCCTCACTATAGTTGATGATTACACACACTACACATGGGTTTATCTAATGCACCACAAATCTGACACTTATCAATACCTCACATCATTCATTAACCTTATTGAAAATCAGCTTTCCACTAAAATAAAAATTATTTGCATCCATAATGGTTCTGAATTTACCATGACCACATTCTACTCTGACAAAGGAATTTTTCATGAAACCAGTTGTGTCTCCACACCCGAGCAAAGCGGGGTTGCTGAGAGGAAACACCGTCATCTTCTTAATGTTGCTCGAGCATTGTTTTTTCAGGCCAATCTTCCAAAGAAATTTTGGGGCGGCGCCATTTTAACTGCCACCTATCTCATAAACCGTACACCTACACCATTACTTAAAAATAAAACGTTGTACGAGATGCTCTTCCGAAAACCTCCCGCATATAATCATCTACGGATTTTTGGGTGTTTGTGCTTCGCCTCCACTCATCACCAACGCCCAACCCAATTTGATGCTCGAGCAACACCTTGCATCCTTCTTGGGCACCTTTATGGTAAGAAAGGTTACCGTCTTTTCGATCTTTCCACATATAAGGTTTTTGTTTCTAGGGATGTCCAATTTCATGAACACATATTTCCATACCCATCTTCTGTTGCTACTCACCCTCCCATGTTTCCTCCCGATCCCAATATTTCTTATGATGACAATATTCCTCCTTCTTCAATTGCGCTTGCTACTAACGATTCCTCTTCTCCAGAGCTGCCTCCTCACAAGCCATCCCCTCCTCTTGCCACGGCCTCACCTGCAACGCCGAAACCACCGGTTGCACCTCCTGCCACTTCTCGTCCTACCCGTGCTACGCAAACGCCAAGCTACCTTCACGAATATCATGTTGGTATCTCTCTTCCTTCAAGCGCTCTCTCGTCATCGACCTCGGTTTTGGTTGCACCTACAGGTATTGTTCATCCTTTATCTCATGTTATTTCCTATGATCGATTACCGCCAAACCATCGTGCTTTCATCATTTCTTCAGCTGAGAGCGAGCCTCGGTCCTTTGCTCAGGCCGTCAGTGATCCCAAATGGCGCCTTGCTATGCAGCAGGAAATTGCTGCCCTTGAAGCAAATAAAATGGTCCCTCCAAGTCTTACCACCAGGGAAGAAAGTTGTCGGTTGCAAATGGGCCTATAAGATCAAACTCAACCCGTATGGAACCATTGAACGAAACATAGTCCGTTTGGTCGTCAAAGGATACAATCAAATTGAGGGATTGGATTATCGTGAGACGTTTGCACCGGTTGCAAAATTAACCACAGTCCGCCTACTACTTGTTGTTGCTGCTACTCAAAATTGGCATTTATATCAACTTGATGTTACCAACGCTTTTCTCCATGGCGACCTCGATGAAGATGTCTATATGTCCCTTCCACAAGGTTTCGGTCGAAAAGGGGAGACTTGAGTTTGTAAACTTGAAAAATCATTGTACGGGCTCAAGCAAGCCTCTCGATAATGGTTGTAGTGACCTGAACACCTTAAAAAGGGTTTCTCCTTTGTTTAATTAATTAATTAATTATTATGTGCATGTGTGTATAATTATGTGTTTAATTAGCTAAGGAGTTAAATTAGATCAATTAATGAAATGTGGGGTTCTGTGTAAATAACTATTGGAGTGGGGTAATGGCTTGTAATTAATTTGTAAATGTTTGAATCGTTCACGCACAGTTGCGTGAGCAAATTCGCAGGATGCATGGGTTGAGGTGGCAGCATCGCACGATGAGAGAGGGAGAGAATTGAGGGGTGAGGGTATTGATCCTCATCCTC